>PVIC010016675.1:20790-33699 GCA_004025085.1 Thryonomys swinderianus | reverse complement strand
TGTAGACTGAAGTTTTGAATTGTTGACAAGCACAGCACACAAGAGACGTATCCTTTTCAGTGTAGCAAATTGAGGAGGTACAATGTTAATGTGTCTTATGACTAAAGATGTTAGCCTCAATCACTAGCTAAAGGGATCTCTGCCCAGGTTCTTCACTAAAAATTTACTATTCTTTCCAATGTAATTAGTACATACCCTAGGGTAGGTAATTTATAACTATGGAAATATTCTGTTTCCTCAGAATTTTGATCATTAAATGTTGTTTTAATAAGTGGATCTGCTCTACAATTATTTTTCCTGTGATGTTGTTAGGAAAATATTGAAGTCTCCCTAATTCTCTCTAAATTTAAAATATATCATTTGCTAGGGAAAAGATATCCCTTCTTTCATATTTATCTAGACTATTGTTCACTTATATCAGTAAAGAACTTAAAACCCTTATATTATGGGTATTAAATCTGACATTACTTTCTGTTGCTGTTTTTGACTCATTGGTTAGAAAATCTTCATTTTGTAATTTTTCTGTACCTTTCTTTATTGTATATATATTTTTAAAATTTTGGACAACAAGTATTTTCTAGGATCAT
This sequence comes from Thryonomys swinderianus, assembly GCA_004025085.1. Classification (NCBI taxonomy): domain Eukaryota; kingdom Metazoa; phylum Chordata; class Mammalia; order Rodentia; family Thryonomyidae; genus Thryonomys; species Thryonomys swinderianus. The sequence goes on along the minus strand of PVIC010016675.1, from coordinate 33,112 downwards.
TGAATATTTTTCCTGAATGATTTGTGGAATTAGCTGCTTCTTTAAGAATCCTTGGCTCATTTTTTAATTTGTAAAACTGATTCACAATCAATATTTAGGATCTCATTGAATCTGGACTCTATCAGCGGAAATGCTCTGTTCTGCTTCACATGTGTGTTCATGTGTAATATTTTTTTCTAGAATATTCTTTCCACAAATAATTTGAATTAAATTTTTATTTACCCACCTCACTTTAGTGTAGTTATAATTGTAGTTATAGTTGAGTATAGTTATTTTACAGTTTTATTCCTTATTTCAATATTAAAAATGATCCCTTTAAAATTTATAAAATTCGGGCCGGAGATTTAGCTCAGTGGTTCCAGTGCCTGCCTTGCAAGTGCAAGGTCCTGAATTCGATCTCGGTAACCACATAGAATGCTGGTTAATGCTGCCTGTAATCCCAGCACTCGAGAGGCAGAGACAGGAGGATTGCTGAGTTCACAGCGGCTTGCCTGGGCTCCATAGTGAGCACAGGGCCAGCCTGAACTACAAAGCGAGACCCTGTCTCAAAAAAAAACAAAAACAAAAACAAATTTATAAAATTCTATCTTTATGGTCTACACATCTCAGTTTAGTTATATGCATAGTTATAAACCAATCAAATATTCAAGACATAAAAATTCTACCACCTCAATAAGTTTTTCTGCTTTTTAATAGACATGCTACCCATTCCAGATCCCTAAAATTTATCTTTTCTACAATATCTTCTATGTGAAATGAAACAGTACTATCCCTTCATTTTGTTTTAGTTATTTTTTAACAGTATCTCAGTTAATTGTAATTTATCTTTTAAAAATAATTAATCATGTTCAGTATCTTTTCTTATATTCCCTTCTCATCCACATATCTTATTCAGTTTTGAATTTGTTTAGATATTTTGCCAAACTTATTTTGCATACTCTTAACATTTAAGTATTTTTTCTATATTTTATATAGGAATCTTTTCTAAGAAACGATCATTAAACATTTGGAAGACATGGGCTAAAGAGACTCCTACTGAAGGGGATAATGTCTGACTCTTCGCATCTCATTCTGATGTCACACAATATAAGAATCTGGAAGCAACATAATTTTATTTTATAAATTCCTAGCATTCTAGTAAATGTCAGGCACATCTCCAAATCTACTTTTTTCCAGCAAAAACATTTCCCAAATATTTCTGCAGTCAACTTAGACATTCAGATTTTAGGAAGCTAAGTTTTGGTTAATGCATGTCATTCCAAGATATCAAGTCCTTGATCCATATCCAAAGCTTAAGGGTAAACTTTCAAAATAAAATGATGATGCCTGTTTAAATATGAGAACTGAAAACTTCACTGAAGAAATAGAGATAGGAGTAGGATATATATACTGCACTGCATATTTCCCACCAACTAGTCATTCCGTTCGTTTCCTTGGCCCAGAAGAGACTTCTCTATGATTCTGGAATCAAGAAGCTGCAACTTTTAAATCATTCCAGACCATGATCAGCCTCTTCTTACCTCAATTGCTAGTATTCTTTGGGTTTTCCCTGCCTTCTTTGAGTGTAAGAGCGGAGATGGGCCAAAGGTGTTGTAATAGACATCTGTGTTTGGTATTTTCCTACGATGTGTTTCCTGGGAAGAGGAATTCCCAGCTTCTATTCTTATTCTAAGTGTGTACGTTATCGTACTCTCCTGTGGTGGGCAATTCAGGCGTCATATACCCAACACAACCAAAGACGAATGGATGGCAAGGGTTTAGATCTCTCAGGAAAGCATGATCTGTCTTTCTACTGGGTGTTGATAACGATTTTGCAACGCTGTAAACATCATTTTTGGAAGAATATCTGAGAAGGAAGTCACCATAGCAGACGACAGACAGAAAAGAGAAAATCCCTATGTCCCAGGACACAGTGTATATCTGGAAGAATATCTGAGAAGGAAGCCACCATAGCAGACGACAGACAGAAAAGAGAAAATCCCTATGTCCCAGGACACAGTGTATATCTTATCTGGCTACTCTTGAGTCAGCTTATGCCTGAGCTTTTCATTCAGGACAAACTGTTCATTAGTATAATTTTAGACCTCTGTCATTTGCTTTGAAACACACTAAACTAGAGATAGTAGCATAAAGAACTAACTAGCCTGAAACTATCCTAACCATGTACATCGGAATCTCTTGGGAATTGTCATTTTGGGGAAGAGTACAGATACGAACCCTTTTTTATACACAATAATAGTAACTATTTTGTTTTACATTTGGGTTCAATTGAACATCACATGGTCATTGTTCATGACAAAATATTGTGATACATTATTTTGAATTATGCATGTCCTAATTTTGTTTTATATTTAGTGACAATCAAATTTCAAATGATGGAAAGTATGCTCTATTTTGTGGGTAATGATGTGCTAAAAAGTGTCAAAATTTGTGGTGCTAAATTCCTCAGTAAGCTACTTTTTTTTTTTACTAAAAAATCATTCTGCATAGTATATTATTTACTGATTTTTTTTTCCCCACAGGTGAGGATACATCTTTCTTTTCTTTCTTTTTCCACCTTCTTGTATCTAGTTTTGTGAGAGCAGGCAAGTGAAATGGTGAGATTGTTGAGCAATTTGAAATGTATTCTTCACAGCCACTAAAATATTTGAGAAAGCCATGGAACATATTAAAGTAACAGTCAAACAAACTCTAACTGTTCCCCAAATCCTTGGACTGTCATTGAAGCTCTTCTGTATCAGAGTGCTTTAACAGGATAAGTAATCTGCAGAGGTAGAAGATTATTTAGATCAAGCTGGAATCCAAGTTTTACAACAATTCCCTACTACACCTGGATTATCCCATCAGCTATGCATTTGTCACATTTCTATGGATGTAAATCTCTATTCTCAGAATCCAAAATGATCTTCATAGTTTAATCCAATTACACCTCTGTATCTCAAGATGGAAGTTTGGCAAATATTTTGTGGAAACTGGGATTCAGTCAAGGATGCTACTGTTTGTATGAATGGTTTTCTTCTACAGTATTTCTGGACAAGTTTAGAGCATATTGCTCATTTTTCTTTAGTAAAGCTTAATTTATTTATACTTCTTAAAGATTTCCTACTTACTAGTATCCTTTAGGGAAAAAATGATGTGTTTTTAAAAAATTGAAGCATGAGCCCCATAAAATTTGATTAAAATGAACTATGAAAACATGTTATCTAAAATGATGAGATGATATGTACATACATAAATGATGGCACATATATGACATGATATATATACATATATAATATTTGCATACACTATATGTAATAAAATAAGAAAACCCTAATAGAAATAAAATAGTGTAAGCTTGCCAAACTTATTATAGATTTAAAACTTATCTTCCATGCCAACAATGAGCTTGATACTTCATTTTCAGTTAAAGTAAAATATTTATGCAGAATTAACATCTCAATATTGTAACAGCAAAACTTAAATATGACAGAATATATTGAAAAAGGCCACCAACAATTCATGACCAGCTCTTCTTTTGGTAAGGAGTTAGTGATCTTTCTCAACTGTTACTCCCTTTGATAGGAAGACTTTAAGTATTATTGTGGAAAAGAAATTCAATAGTTATATAAAGAATGAAAATCAGATCCTCAGCAGAGTCTCCTGCATTAGGGACTGATAAAATGCTCCTGCAGACTCTCGAGCTGTGAAGGCTACTCGGCTGGAAGGCTTTACATTAGTAATGGCCAATCTACTCCCATAAAATATTTCCTGGAAGATATGGCCTCCAGTTCTGAACACAGCCAAGTTAAATGAAAACACATTCTACAGACAGACCTCTGGGTCTGGAGTATGCCAAGCTCTGCTTAATAAATAAATCTGATTTATAGCCATTTAATATAAAGTTTATTCATGGCTATGTAATGGCTGTTTTGCAAAGGCTGTTTTTATGTACGCAGTATTTCATTTTCCACAGTCAGAGGGGTGGGTTCTTCATGGGAAGTGAAAGAGAGATGCTTGATTTTATGTGCTTTTATGCCTTTTCATTTTTGAATATGAAATAAAACATTTTTTTTCATTACACGTTGCTGCCTTTACTGAAAAGAAAATGCTAGAATAAAATAAAGAGGGCTGTATTTGTCAGCTATATGAGGCTTTTGAAGTGAGCACAGGTTTCACTGTGCTGATATTCAAGTACTAGTGCAACATAATTATGTGATTGCACTATATTTATATATATAGAATATATAAATAGATAAACATATTGTAGCTGCACATCTCTGAATGTTCTACTCTTTCATTCCACTCAAAAGTTAATATTTTTCTGTTTTATTATTAAATATTTGATACATATAAAAATAACACATGTAACATACATGTAGGTATAAAAAGTACCAAAATAATTTTCAGTAGTCTGCTACCCTCATCAAGAAATATATGCTAGGGGCCGGAGGGTTAGCTCAGTGGTTCCGGCGCCTGCCTCGCAAGCGCAAGGTCCTGAGTTTGATCCCCGGTAACCACATACAATGCTGGGCGTGGAGACACGCCCACCAACAATCCACACGGCATACCACAATGCCGGGCGTGGTGGCTCACGCCTGTAATCCCAGCACTCGGGAGGCAGAGACAGAAGGATTGCTGAGTTCGCGGCGGCTTGCCTGGGCACCATAGTGAGCTCAGGACCAGCCTGAACTACAAAGCGAGACCCTGTCTCAAAAAGCAAAAAAAAAAAAAAAAAAAAAGAAATATATGCTAAATTCATATTTCTTGCATGAAAAATATTTTCATTTTCACAGGTATCAATCATCATGAAAAATTATTTTTTCTGTATATGATTTTACTACAAATATATAGATATTTAAAATGTTTTACAATTTTTCAGTTTCATTATCGTTTTAATTTTTATGTATGTGTGAAATATGTATATATATATATATGTTCATACCTATATTGCATTCCATTTTGTAAATGTATCAAAAATAATCTAGATTTAATTAGAACACTTCCCATTTGTACAGTAATACTGGTGATATTAATGGTATTATACATGTGTTTAATATGATTTTCAGAGTTTTGTATGCTTTATCCTTTACTAAAAGGTAACATAAACTTCTCTTTTAATTTCTAGGTCATGGGCATTCTGTTCCAGCTGTGATAATCCTGATTAATTCTCCTTTTAGTTCATCTCAGGGGTTGCACAGATGAGATAAGAGAGACGAAGATGTTTGGGAAGATGATCTTGAAGGTGAGAAAAGAAGAGAGTGGGATAAGATGTATGTTGGGCTCCCAGCAAGGGGCCTATAGGCAATACATTTATGGAACTAGTCAAGAAAGTAATGTAAGAACAAGTGTGGGCTTTTCATGTAAGAGGCCAGAGGAAACAGTGATGCGGGTGCTTAAAACATAATGCCTTAATAAAGAAGTACTTACTTGTAACAAAAACTTAATATTATGCCAGTGTACTTGGAGCTGGTCCTGTGAGTTTGTTTGAATGTCTCCTGGGATCCGAAAGTAACTTAAGTAACTTACAGAAAACTAGACGAGTTGTTAGAACTTCATTAAATTAATATCAAGAAATGCAAAGATGTCCCTAGAATCCATTTGCTTCACGAGTGATCGGATTGAGCAGCTGACTTCCTTTCCCACTGATAAGAGAAGGTATCTCTTTCCGTCGAAGTAATGAAGAACTCAGCGAGAGGGGCCCTGACTTGAGCGGTGCTGAGATGCCATGTGTAGAGAAGTGACGGCCATCAGCAGCAATAAGTGATTCCGGAAGCCAAAGCCAGGCAGCACCATTTTATCTGAACTAAGATGGACTTATTCCCTACACTGGCAGCCAGGTTATCATGATCATTAGGAAACCTCAACATACAGAGACTGTGGCCTCTCTCACGCCCCATGCAGTCCATTGTGTTGGCCTTGGCGAAAGTCAAGTAGGTAATGTTAAGATCACTATTGACCACAATAAACTTAATGAAGTATTTGTCCCAATCTCCGATGTTCTGTCATGTCTTATTTTTACTAGTGCAGAGCAGTGTGCCCTCTGGCCCTCAGTAAGTAGCTATTGATTTGAGAAACCTTTTTCTTCAACCCCCCTGAGGAAGGCAGGTCTTCAGGAATTCACCGTGCTTGGCAAAGCTGACAGTGCTCTTTCACGGTCTTCCCTCCAGGCTATGTTAATTCTCCTGCTATCTGTCATAATGTGTTCCAAGGCATTTACTCTTTAATGTGGATATCAACCCTCTGGAGATCTTGTTAAAATGAAGATTTTTGACTCAATATTTCTGTAGTGGATTAGAGACTTAAAATTTATACTAGGTTCCCGAGTGGTGGTAGTGACACTACCTAACAAAGACATAGACAGGGATCTTGTTCATTGTGACACTTAGGGGAATATCCCACTGGTTGTATGCATTCTTGATATTATGCAAATTGACTTCTGGAGCAAAACCTACATGTAACCTAGATGCATTCATAAAACTGAGTGCCATAAGGTGAAACATAAACTTTATGAGAACCCTGCCATCAAAAAGTGTTTCTGTTTCAGTGGTTCCCTTACACCTTCTAAAGCAAAGGAAAAACTTGTACTGCAACTTATATCTTAAGAAGACCTACAGCATTTGGTGGCCCTTTGGGGACATTTAGCTTTACATAGTGAACTTAGAAATACTGCTTTCACTTACTTACCAAGGCTATTGGAAAATTGCTAGCTTCAAGTGGGGCCTAAAGCAAGGGAGAATAGAACAAGGATGTAAAAGAAGATTCCTGCATCTTGGGCCATGACCCACCATGATTTATGTTATGTTTTAGATTTATAACTATGTCCCATCTCCCTTTTTACAACAATCTCAGAAAAGACTCCTATGGCTTTTGGAGTATTGTCTACGTATGTAACTAGTTTTCTTTGGAAATCTATTCCATAAAATATTGAGATTCTGTCTCTAGGCACTAATTATCTGTGTGATACAAGCTCCTTGTGAGTAGGGTTAATAAAATGCAGTGAGTCTAAACAATACATAGCAGAACTACAGTCCATTTTATGTCGAATATGGTACATTCAGGATTAGCCCAAAGCCTGAATAAAATGAACAAAAAGTTATTTGAACAGATCTTGCACTTTTGGAGTTCTGATAGTTCTCTCTCAATATATAACTAGGGGCTTGTCACTGTTTCCTTTGACAGCAAAGAAATAAATGGTTTGAACATTGTCTATCTATTGATTTTGCCAGTGGAATTTATTAATGCAACAAAGACATACAGCTGTAGGATTAGAGATCTATTTGTGGATAGTTCTGAATGACAGAAGGGAAAAAAAGATTCCAGCTCTTTTGAATATTGTAGGTATTATACCTTTTACGCAAATGAAAATATTCAAAACAAGAATCCACTCTGGTTTTTTTTAAGGATGAATATATTTCCTATTATCAACAACATTTTCTCTTTCACCATGTGGAAGAGAAAAAGACTGTCATGATGTTCATCACCAGGAAGAGGAATCCATATACTTCTACCCATTGGATCTTGACAAAGTTAATTCAGTGGTCCAAGTCTCAAAAACAAAACAAAACAAAACAAACCAGTTCTAATGAACTATATGATGTGAACCAGGGACAAAAAAAGTCTTGACCCCTATGAGCTGGTACCACCTGGATGTCGTGTTACAAATTTGGAGTAGCTAACTGATTTGTCAGCCATGATATTGGTACTTGGTAAACACTCTGAAGGATCAGCGCACAAACACATAAGAACTCAATGTGTAACTTGTGCCTGGGCTGTACGGCAAACAGAATAGCACTGTCTGAGAAACCATACATTCAAGTGTATTAATCCCATCCACTATCACTCCTGGCATAACTAGGATTTCATACCAGCATAAGGTGTTTAATACCAAACTACCACAAATACAGATGTTTAATGCCAAACAGAAAATTAAGCATTATGCTGAGGATAAAAAGCACACACCATGAATGTAGTCAAAGAGAAATTCAGACTGCTCTGAAAAACTGAGTGTAAAACCTGATGAACATGAAAAGGTAGAAAAATTTAAAGTTCAGATAAAGGATTAATGATAGAAAAATATATTTGATTGCTTATACAAAAGTCAATAGATGTATCAGTGAAGGATTCCACTAATAAATTTTTAGCTTTGATCTGTTAATTATATTTTCTATATAAACTACTTACATTCCACCTTAATATAAAATTAGTATAAAAAATTAGAGAAAAAATGGCTAGGACACATTTGTTCCTCTTCTCTAGGCTGAGATGGTAGGTAGCTCTACTGTGATGCAATTAAGTTTATGGTTATAATTTTAAATGGATATTTCCAAAAGCTGTTATTGCCTGTCAATAATATTTATGGTTATCCCAAATGCTTTAATGGATCTCCTGAGATATCAAAATGAAAGGACAAATAAAAACTTGCAGAAGAAACCATGATGGAGGCACATAAAATCCTGTTAGTAGCTCTTTCTGTATAGTTTGTATGATTTTTCTTCTATCCTCTTCTCTGATTTTGACTTATTTGGGTAAGAGAATTATTAGGTGCATTTTAAAACTGTACTTTGAATAGGAATTTGAGCATTTGTTAATAGTTACTATCAATGGCATTAGTTGATACCATTAACATCATAAATGAGAGAATTCACAGTATACATGTAAAATTTCTATAGATTCCAAAATGACCTTTAAAATTAGGAAATTTCTTGATTAGCAGTGATTCATGTAAGATATAAGCTACTTTTATTGTATTAAATACAATAGAGGCATGAAAAGTCATTTGTATTCATTTAAAACATATTTTAAAGCTTGTTTATTGTGTTTTTATTTCCATCACACTGACAAAGAACCTGTATATGTGAATAAACAATTTTTAGAATGTTATTAAGTCCATGAGACAAACTGTGAAATAAGTAAAATAAGAATTGTTTATACTCAAAGTATAATTTCCATGCTAAATATCACTTAATGTTGCAATAATCTTGGGACACTTTATTTTAACTAAATATAAGAAAATATTTTGATAGTTCTAATTATCATTATTTATTTCACTAGCAAACATCTGAATTTATTTCCAATATTTTGTTTTACATTTATTCTTTGTATTTTTCAGTGTGACTTTTATTAATTTAGTACTATTGAATTCTGAAATTTAAGTAGTAATAATGTAAACTACCTAGACGAATACATTTTTTAAATTTTTTTATCTTTATTCGTGCATTGTATACACTTTTTATAGGTTAATTTTTAATAAAGACATTAAGCAAATATTCAATAATTTACATTAAAATAGAATATTAAAATAATCATATGGTAAGTTCTTACAGTAAAATGAATATTATATAGCAAGTTGAAATATCTTTCTAAAAAAATTTTCAAATTGCATTCCTACTGGAAAGAGATCAGGAGAAAATATGAACAATAAAACTCAGAATCAGGCATTAAAGTAGCCACTTTGTGATGATGAAAGGTAAATCACATGATATGGGTACTGAAAATTCAGTTTTTCTTGAGTTGTTTCAGCCATGTGATATAAAAATTCTGTTAAGCTCCAAATACACTTCTGTTATTAACTTCTAATTTGATTCCTTTGTATTCTGGAATGGTACATAACATAATGCATATTCTTTAAAATTTTTAAAACATATTTTGTAGTCCAGAACATGGTCCATCTTATTAACTGTTCCATGCAAATTTGGGGAGAACATGCAATCTGTTGTTCAGACAATCTGAAATGTCAACTATGTACTGTTTTTGGATGTACTGCTGATTACTCTGATGTACTGTTGATGTACTCTGTCCTAACTGCTTTTATGCCTATGGATCCACTCAGTTTGGAAAGGGAGGTGTTACCTCTTCCATATAAAAGTGGATTCATCTAGTTCTCCTTGTAGCGTTACCAGTTTTTACCTCACATATGTTGACATTCTACTCGCTGCACAAATGTTAATAATTTTTGCCTTCTCTGAACTACATCTTTTATTATTCTGTATAACTCCTGTAAATTTCCTCGTTCTGAAGTCTGTTCTGTCTGAAATTAACGTAGCTCTTTTCACTTGTTCATGCTTAATGCTGCAAGGTGAATCTTTGTTCCTCTGCTGTACGCGTCTTTATGTTGTACTGCGGTTTGAGAACACTCCTGTCTGTACACAGTTTGGTTTGCCAACAAATATTTGGCAAAATTTCCTTCCATTTACAAACTCCACATCATGTAATAGACATGACATGGCCATGTTCCCCACACAGACACAGAAGGAGCCATCCTCCCCACCATCCTAAGTCAAATTAAGTTTATAAACCGAGGTACCACTGCAGTTGGTTTTTATTGCTGACTCATTTGGATGATATTTCTTTTCATTGATTTACATTAAAATACTGATATTTAGGATGATTGTTGATATAGTTGAAATAACATTTACCAGAGCTATGATTATTTTGGATTTGCTGTTCCATTTTAAATTCATAGTTTGGTCTTCCATATATGTTCTTTTATGATTTGGAATTTTATACTTCATGCTAACCTTTTCTTAGAATATAAATTATACTTCTTTTGTAAAATATTTTATGTGGTTACCATAGAATTTGTGAAATACATTTATTTGTATTACATTGTGAAATACTATCCCAAGTCCACTATTAAACAATATATATAACTTTATGGGTGATGAACATGCTTTATAATACTAGAGCATCATAATTCCTTTCCTTCTTTCATTCTTTGTATATTACTGTAGTTCATTTAACTTATACATAAGCATACTTGGCTAGCATATACCCACCTTTACTTTACATCTAATACTTTAATGTATAGTTTTTATTATATATATTTAATATATATATATATTTAATTTTACGTGACAATCTAGCCTAGATAATGACCCAATACTTGGTAAAATATTATTGGATATATATTCAAAGGTGTTTCCAGATGAGACTGTTTTATTTTATTTTATTTGAGACAGGGTCTCACTTTGTAGTTTAGGCTGGCCTTGAGCTCACTATGGAGCCCATGCAAGCCCGGAATTCAACAATCCACCTGTCTCTGCCTCCCAAGTGCTGGGATTACAGGCATGAGCCACCACGCCCGGTATTGTGGTGTGTGGTGCTAATTGCTGGTGCGACTGAGTCGCCATGCCTGGTGTTGTATGTGGTTACTGGGATCGAACCAGGGACCTTGCACTTGCTAGGCAGGTGCCAGAACCACTGAGCTAAATCTCTGGCCCAAGACTGTTGTTTTAATCAGTCCACTGAGTAAAGATCTGCTTCCTCAGTGTTGGTACACATCACTCAATTTCTTAGGGTTCAGATAAAACAAGCGAGATGAAGGGCAAACCTGTTCCTTCTTCTCAATCCAGGATATTCACCTTCTCATGAATATTCTGCCTCTTTTGTTATCTTGCTCCTTGGTTTAATCTCACTGCCTGCATCCCTCAGCTGATTCTCGGGACTTGTTCTGTGGCTCACGGCTTCTCCTTCATGTTCCTTGATCTTAGATTATGGACTAAATTATATCAGGGGCTTTCTTGGTTCTTCAAGTTTCAGAAAACATTGCTGAACTTAGGCCCCCACGATTTCAGAAGCCAGTTTCCATAAAAATTTCCTTTTCTAAATCATTCTACATATAGGTTCCTATATATATATATATATAAACATACATAAATGAATATATTGTTGCTATATTTTGCACAAATTTTCTTCATATCAATTAAAATAAGATAATTATTTTTCTTTCATGATTCCTTCTGCTTTGCTTTCCTCCTTTTTATATCTTCATTCTTTAGATTCAAGTTTCTAATAAGTCATTTTTGTTCTGCCTGGAAAATTCTTAACATTTTTTCACAGCAGTTCTACCAGCAAAATTTAACTTCTATTTTTGTTTGACAAAGTTTGTTATTTTTTTCTTCACATTTAAAGAAAAATTCTGCAAGTTGCAAAATTTCATGTTGGTAAGTTCTCTCTCCGAGTTTTATATATTTGATTCCACTCTATTCTTGATTGCACGGTTACTGAGAAATCAGATGCAATTGTTACTTTTTCCTCCTCTATAGTTAGTATACTTTTTCCTGTGACTTCTTTAAAGATATTTATCTCTATTTTAAAATTGGAGTTAGATATGCAAAGCATAATTTTTCTCTTTCTTCTCTCCTGTTATTCCACTTAAGTACAGGTTATAATAATTATTGCAAGATTCTGGATATTCTTGTGATTCTTTTATTTCAGTTTTATTCTACTGTCAGCTTTGTAATCTCAGAGTTTTTATCGAGACACCAGTGATTTTCCTCAGCTGTGTCTTGTCAGGTCGTGAACCCCTTAGAAGCGTCCCTGATTTCTCCAACAGATTTTA
>PVIC010016675.1:0-20690 GCA_004025085.1 Thryonomys swinderianus | reverse complement strand
CTCTAGCATGTTAGGCTCCGAGAAAATACTTTCTCCTCAAAAACAAAAACCAAAAGTGCCAGGCGTGGTGGCTCACGCCTGTCATCCCAGCACTCGAGAGGCAGAGATAGGAGGATTGCTGAGTTCGAGGCTTGCCTGAGCTACATAGTGAGCTCAGAGCCAGCCTGGACTACAAAGCGAGACCATGTCTCAAAAAACAAACAAACAAACAAACAAACAAACAAGAAAAGCTGGCATGGTGGCTCATGCCTATAGTCCCAGCACTCTGGAGGCAGAGACAGGAGGATTGCTCAGGGCCAGCTGAGGTGAGCTCAAGGCTTGCCTGGATGAGCTCAGAGCCAGCCTGAACTACAAAACGAGACCCTGTCTCAATCAATCAATCAATCAATCAATCAATAAATAAATAAATATCTCCTGAGAGTAATTTCTGTTCAGAAGGATGGAATTCTCTGGTATGTTTCTGAATGATTCCATGTTCTGTTCACCCAACAGAAGCATTTGGGGATTTATCTTTGATCATCACTTCTGAAGATCTGGTAGCACAATGGGAGGTACAGGTCACACGTGTAGGGAACTGATCTCCTATGAGTCAGTTCCTTGAGGTTCAGCTCTCAGAGTTGTCCACATTGAGGTTCTACAAATTTGGCTCAGATGTCTCTAACCAGGCAATGGCTCTCATAGAGGTTACCATTCAGAGGGTTCTTCTCTGCTGTGATGTAGTTCTCTGCTGCTCCTCGCGAATCCAGGCAGCAGTTAGCCCTACCACTTCGACTCTGACAGATCTGTGATGATTTTCATTTAGTTAAGAGCTTTACTTGCTAATTTTTCTGTTAGTTCAGATAATTATTTGTTGAAGGGAGTTATAACTTTAAGTCCTTTCATTTTATAAATCTATGTGATATTTATCAACTTATATTTTCAAATAATGTTATGATGGCAGCTGAAATTATAAAATATTGGTATTTAATTTGAAGAAAGTTATCAACTTCAGAATAGTAAAGTACCCGAGTCATGTACATATTACATATTTCTATTTAGGTCAGCCGCTTTTTTTGTTTTGTTTGGTTTTGTATTTTTTTGAGACAGGGTCTTGCTTTGTAGTTCAGGCTGGCCCTGAAGGTTAGCCACTTTTGCTTCCCTTGTTAAAGTTTACAACATTTTCATGCAGTCTTACTGGAATTAATATTAATATGTTTTGTACTTTCCACAACCTACTACTTTGAAAATTAAATTCTATAACTGCTTATTGTTGAACTGAAGAAAGCATGTTTTCATATTTACCTTAGACTTAATCACACACATAGCAGACTCTCACATATGGATCACAGGCTTTCTGGACTGACCTTCATACTAAACACATCCTAAATTACTTTATCTTATGTGTCTCCAGTATAATTCATTTGACATCCCATTCACTTAAAAAAAGAAAATAATGTATATTCATGTTTTACTGTAGACCTTTTCAAAGTATTTGAGGTGCTGTATTATCTAAAAATTATGTAAGTACATTCCTAATATTTTGGTATTCACAAAAATAGTGATTGTTAGTAATGTCATAATACATGGTGCTTCACAACCATTTGCCAGTGCTATGCAACTCTTTATTTAATGAAGCTGAGTCAGACCAGGAAATTCTCCAAAGCTATATTTAGGAAGTGACAGCATTAAAATTATAATCCACACTCTTAAATTCAAAATTGCAGCTCCTAACAACTATAAAATATACTTAACCATAATTTTATCATAATTCTTAAGTAATAAAACATATTAAGGCTGATATAATAAAATAGGACTTTAAATTTCCAACTATGATATGTTCAAACTGTTTCCATTAGTGTTAGCAAGTCTATCTAAAGCTAATGTAAATGTATGAGTCCTGACCCATTTGGGTTTCTCAGGGTGCTTTTTTTTTCATTTTCTTTATCTTGATAATGGAAGTAAAAAATTAAACAAGTGTCTAGTGTAGGGTTTTTTTTTTTCCAACACTGCAGAGGTTCAAAGTCAATCTCTTTAAAGAATGAATCTGTAAAGAATGTAACACATTCTTTTTAGTTAATATTTAATTACTTTCAGAAACTTCTAGATCACTACTTAGTCATGAGAAGATTGGAAAAAGCACATACATAAAGAAGAAAACACATACTAGATTCAAAATAGGGCCCTTATTGTACACTCACATCCGCAAAATAAATTATTTTTTAGCAAAAGGGAAAGAACAATACTTTATTCATATAGGCTATCTTATGTAATATCTGAATTCTAATGGATATATCTAATCAAACAACATTAGTCCTTAAATTCATAGGTAACTTGATATGTTTCTGTGTATACATATACATAAAATCCTAAACCTCTTAGAAAAGCCTTATGAAAGTAACAAAATATTAAATATTATAGAATACTAACAATCTCAAATACTTCTCAAAAACATTAGTAAAATATGTATTTTTAACTGTAAAAAAGTACATGATTTGGAGAAATTAAAAAAAACTAGGAGAACAAGCAAGTAGATATTTTACCCTAGCAAATGCTGTTCTTTTTTTACTACCACATCCCCCTTAGAAGAAGAAAAAAGAAAAATGATTAATCACATTATTTAGGACCATGGACTTAAGAGAATTCTCAAAGATACCTATTTATCAAGGGGAAAAATTCAGGCATAGCATTACTATCATAGTATTTTAAATACTTTAAATTTACTGTTGTCTAGTATTGTAAAACTAGAATTTATATTTATTTAAAATGTAAATTTCCTCCATTTGTAGCCATGTGAGATACTGTTATCACTGGCTCTCTCAGCAGCTATTGAATTTTGAGATAAGGAAATTTATTTCTTAGCAGTCTTTACTTTTAAAAATTTTAGTTCCCTCCATTTCCTTTTTTCCATATTTCCATGGACTAATTAATTTAAAAATGATGATTATGAGTCAGGAAAATACTGTATGTTAGCATTATATCCACATCTCTGTGCATATGCATGTGTGTTCAGAAATACTGCAAAGAAATGTCTTCACACTGCAATTCACATGGTAAGATGGACTTAGCCATTTTAGCTTCCACATATGATTTCAGCCCATATTTGGAAATGCATCATAACCTACAATTTTCACTCCCTTCTCTGTAACGGTCTTGTTCTCTAACATTTCTGTGAGTTTCTAATGAAAAAGTCTCCATTTTTCAGTAGGTTACACATGTTTCTTCTAGTGCGTGGAAAACTTTTCTCCAGTTCTTATGGATGGGATCTACTAAGCCATCATATCTGGAAATAAATATCACTTGAAGACCAACAACAACCATCTAAAAATTTTCTTGCTATGCTCAATATTAGTGCCCTTTTGTTTTCTTTAAGATAATTCAGAGCACCTTGACATATTATTATCTATTTGCTTTGGTTTCCCCTTCATGATGATGCAAGCTCAAAGATGGCAAAGATCTTTCCTATCTTGCATACAAATAGTATCCAATCAAGGTTTCAGAGGAAAAAATCAATTTAGAACATAACTGTGCCGGGCGTGGTGGCTCATGCCTGTAATCCCAGCACTTGGGAGGCAGAGACAGGAGGATTGCTGAGTTTGAGGCTTGCCTGGGCTCCATAGTGAGCTCAGGGCCAGCCTGAACTACAAAGTGAGACCCTGTCTCAAAAACAAACAGAAACAAAACAATTTAGAACATAACTAAAAATTTAAGTCGTCCTGTCCATAATTTAATATATTAAAATATATTCAAGGTCATATTCTGATTAGATAGGTCACATGAACATAATCGTTTGAGCCTTCCTATAGACAACAGTATGCTACTGAGCCAGTGAGGCTGCAAAGAAAGATAATTGAAGTCTTAATTATAATGCTCTGGTACTTAAACAGTGTCTAGCGGTCACCCAGGAAAGCACTGGCATTTAGATAAAACTATGGTGTAAGAAGCAACAACAGAGAAATTCAAGAAGCAAAACATGAAACAATATATAGTTGAAGATTCCAAATTGTACACAAATGTAAGCAGTACTTTGTACTGTAGTGGGAAGGCAGCGGTTACTCAGCACCAAATTTCTAAAGAAATTTACCTATGCCTGTGGATTTTGAAATGATAGCTTAAAATTTGTTCCAATTATTTCTTTTTTAATATAACAGATCACTGCTATGGTGTTGTTCTACTTCATACCATTCATTTATGTTTAAATTTCAACTCACACATTTACTGTTTACTAGCTCTGTTATCTATGGGTGGAGTTAAATACTTTAGCAAATTTTTTTCCTATTAAATATGGATAGTATTACAGACTTGAAAACATTTCTTGCAGAATTATTTAGGGAAACATATTTGAGAATTTTTGTGCATATTTTTAAACTTCTAATGGCATTTAAATATACTGACACAATTAAAATATTAATTATGTCATTAATGTCTAAAACTTCTTGTTAAAAACTGCCGGTGTAGTAATTTTTTTTTTTTTTAAGACCTGGTCTCACTATGCAGCTCAGGCTGGCCTCAAATTCTTGGTGATTCTTGTCCCTGTGCCTCCTGAGTACTGGGATTACAGGCAGCCAGGCTGCCACCATGCCAGGCTCCAAATAAACATACTTTTTGGATCTAGGTCATGGTAGCTTTTGGAGCTGCTGGTATTGAGGGCTGATGGACAATTTATTAATGATTTCCTCATGTGAGTGCCAAGGATTTGGGTTTTTAAAATATCATATCCAGGCATTTTCCCGTCCTGAACACTTGTTTATAAAGTAGGTCTCCTAGGCCGCATTTCAGTTAAATTTTCTATGCTAGTGCCTCAAAAATAAAATTTTACAATTTGTCAATGTATCATCCTTGTGGGTATGACTTAGTTTGAAAAGTATTATAAGCATGTCAAAATACAAAGATAGGACGATGTATGGATAAAGTATTGATAGCTATATGGCTAGAAATACGTATGGCAGATTACTAACTATAAAGGAGATATGATTTTGTATGCACAGTTGGGACCTTTAGCTAGGATTAGATTAGAAAACCAGGCCCTTTTAACAGGTGGGAAGGAAAGGGCCTTCGTATCTCAGTAAGCAGCTGAGCTGACAGCCTGTGGTTTGGGGATCTGCTTCTTCGTAGTTACGTTGACCTGGCTGTGGTTTTGACTCCCTCTTCTGTGTAGCTACACTATCCCACATCAATTTGTTTTTAAGTAAAATATTTTCCCCTCAAAGATTACCTATTAGCCAACAAAACTTGATAATGAGCCCAGTAGCCAGTCAAGTAGTGTCCAAGGGTACTGTAATGACAGGACCCTATAAGAACAAGATTGCTAGAGAGAAAGTACCCTGCAGTGGTCAATATATTTTTGCTATTTCATGCTTTACTTTTTTTTTTTTAAGACACGGTCTCACTTTGTTGTTCAGGCTGACCCTGAGCTCACTATGTAGCCCAGGCAAGCTTCATACTCAGCAATCCTCCTGCCTCTGCCTTCTGAGTGCTGGGATTACAGGCGTGAGCCACACCATGTGTGGTATATGGTCCTGATTGCCAGTGGTTATGAGACAACACACCTGGTATTATTGTATGTGGTTACTGAGGATTGAACCAGGGAACTTGCACTTGCTAGGCAGGTGCTGGAACCACTGAGCTAAATCTCCAGCCCCAGGTTTTACTTCTTAAACCCCCTATTTTCTCTATAGTGTCTTTGTACTACTTCTTTTTCCAAGACAGTGCATATTTGACTTATGAACTCAATTCAATCACAAGGGTTGTTTGTAACTCAAATGGGTTTTAAGTCAAGACTATTTTTCCCATAAAAATAATGGAAATACACATAATGCATTCCACACCTACCAAAGCACCACTTAACTGTCCTTTTCATAATAAAAGCATTGCATAATATGCATAATTTATAAGAAACACCAATAATTTTCCTAGTATATTCACACAAAATATTATAAAATGGGCCCAGTTACCGGAAACATTTTACCTTGAAATCTTTGATTTGCAGGAAAGGAGGATGAAATGAAAGGTGGTTATTTTTTAGAAGGAAAGTCCCATTTAATGAGAATGTGACTCTCTGGTGTCCTTTATCTCCATGGCAGATTCTTTATCATCCTAGCACCTGCTTCTGACTCATCAAGTCTCAACCTTTTCAGAAGTAGAACGTGGCCTAAAGTTGGCTGTTTCTGTCTTGTCTTTACTCCTGTTCTGTAGCATGACATAATGTTGTTAGACAATAGATTTTTTCTCTGACTGGGTAGGTCTTCTCTACAAATGTTTGCAGTTCTGTCCATTTATTCAGGGTTTCCTTTATTTCAGCAGCACTTCAGGGCACTGATTGTTGATACTCCTGCTCTTCCAAAATCTCTTCAGCTGCCATTCTCACTTGCTCAGCCAGAAGTTGCGAAGGTTTTTATGTGGACAATTCTGAGTGTGATTCCACTGATTCCTCATCATCACCACTGTCTACCTGCAAGTCTGTGGTCTCTGATAGGGTGACAACATTATCAACCACAGGATCAACTGAAGGCACAGGCTCCTCTACACAGCCTTCAAAGTCTCTCTCTCATATAATTTTAGGCCACACTTTCTTCCAGGCCAACTTCAGTGTCCTTAGAGAGGCACTGCCCCAGGATTTCTCAAATAAACCCACACAGGACAGGATAGTGTGATGATCCTTATAGAACTCTTTAAGAGTTCATTCTGCATTTGAGACCATCTGGAAGTGCTTCAAGAACACAATTTTTGGTGTACAATTTCTTAAAGTCAGCTGCAACCTGCGGACCCATAGGGTGCACCAGAGGAGTTGCGTTAGGTTGGGGGAACTCAACTGAGAGCCTTGGGAATTCTTCTACATGTTGAGCAGGAGTGTTGTCCATGATGAGACCTTGGAGTGGTGAACATTTGTCCTCTAGATATTTCTTAATGGCAGAACAAAAATCCTCACTAATCCTCTCAGAAAGGGTCCTTGTTACCCAGGATTTTGTGTTAGATTTCCACACAGCTCTTAGTCTGTTTGCCATATCTTTATCCGTTCTGAACATGCTAGCAGTCTCCAAATGATAAACCAAGAGAGGCTTTATCCTAAGGTGACCACTTGGGTTGGCATGTAGTGAGAAGGTTACTGTATCCTTCATAAGCTTGTGGCCTCTCATTTTCTTCTCTTCTGTGCAGTATATGTTTTCTTCCAGAAAAGGCCAGTTTCATCACAGTTGGAAACTTGATGAGAGCAAGGCCATTTCTCTACACCATCATTTCAAAATAGTGTATGCCATTATGAGCAGCATTTTCCTCAGCACTGTATGCTCCATATGCCTAGTTATGTTATGAACCCCAGTGCTTGATTTAAAATTCTGAAACCACCACTGCCTGGCAAAAAATGTTTCAGTATCATCACTGGTTGATAAATTATCTTTTATGATATCTATATTTATACCCCTTGCTTTTTCACAAATCATAGATGCAGATAGACTATCTATCACCTGCCATCTGCCTTTCGTTTATCCAAAAGGCTAGTAACAGTCTTTCTACTCATTTAACATTATTAATGGTCTAATGTGGGTAATACCTTTAGCAACACTAGCTTCCTTATACACGTATTTTCTTTGTAAGACTGCCTGAATGGTAGATTTTAATATGTTTTATACATTAACAAGATCAGTCACATGAATAGTCCACCCACTGTTCTCCATATTTTCCTTTTGAGTGCAATTGATTTTTCTACTTTCTTTTTTTTTTTTTCCTTTGGTTGCTTTTCTAGTTTTCTTGGAGCCATTTTGATAGCAGTAGCCATAGCGAGTATATAAAGCATGGACCAAAATCACATCTACAAACACTTGCATCTGGATTCAGACTGACACATATGCTCACATATGCTTTTCTGGCATTTTGAAGATTTGTTTGCAGTTGCACAAGAAGCTGGCATTCGGATCGTAAATCAAAACTTTGGCCATAAGTTAAAACAAAAATCCTGGTCATAATCCACATCATTCCTATGTGAGGCTAGTAGAAACTTGAGGGTCCATTCACCCTGTAATAAACTATTTTCACTTTGCTCTGGTGTTCCCTGACTCTTGATGATCTTTCAGACAGATGAACCCAGTAAGGATAAGTCTTGGGACTGCCTACCCCCAGAACCACAGGATGGAACAATCTCTATATGAGTCTTCAATTTCTCTGCGTATTTAAACATTTTCATGATAAAATATCAGGTGAACAATTCACCTTTCTAGCCTTCCTACCATTTGCGAGTTCACCCCATGTATATTTCGAAACTATTTCTCTAGATCCTTTCCCTTGTGTTACTGTTTAAATATAAAGTGTTGCCCTAACGTCTAGAATATCTTTGGCAGGTGATTGGATCACAAGGGCTCTCACTCATCAGTGAGCGCAGTAGCTCAGTGTCCTGTTATGTAGTGCACCTGCTAGGCTGTGGGTCACTGGGGACATGACCTGGAACCATATAGTTTTTGGCTCAGGCTTCTCTTCTCTCTCTGTGATTCCTGGCTGCCATGGGTTAGTCACTTTTTCTCTCCAGGCCCCTCTACCACACCATTTCTGCCTCGGAGCCAACCAACCGTGCACTGAATCTTCTGAAACATGGGCCCAAACAAATTTTTATTTCAGTTATAGGAATTGATATTTTGTTCTAGCAACAGGAGATTGACTAATAAAACTCAAAATTGAAGATGAAAGAGACATGGTAATAAATGTAGTGAGAAAGAAAAACACCATAATTTCTATCACTGTATATTTTCTTGCCATTATAGTAAACCACACTTAGCCCAAACAATAATCCAGCTGTTTTCTCTAAGAAATATCTGCCCCTGCATGGAAAGACTGCAAATAAGGTAAATATTTACTTGTTAAAAGTAAAGCCTATTAAATAAAGGATAATTTAAAGACCTTCTATTTTCTTTGCCTACCAATTCAATGCAATTGTTATCACAAATTCTGTTCAATTCTAATCAGTTTATCCCTCTACAGTCTGTACTGATATCATATACATTGTAAAATTCTATAAATTGTCCCCTAATTTTTTCCACTGAGACACGACTTGGGTTTTTGCCTACTTCAGTAATCTAACAAATTGCTGTTAACATGATGAATAGTTATTTCCTAGTTGTCCTTTGAAGTGTCAGGAATGTACAGTGAAGTAATAATATGTTTAAGAAAAGCATTTTATTATAAATTCACCTTATTTTCATCACTTATTTAGCATGATATCTGACATTCTGTTAGGTTCAAAAAGATGATATTAACTCTAGCAAATATGTCAAATTTTGATTTTGAACTAGGATTTGACTTTGTATTTTGGAATTAACCATGTCTGTGTATTTCCTAGCTTTGATAAATTTTAATGATCATCTTGGGCAATTTTGAATTCTCTGTTGGACATAGACATATTGAAATGACTTCATTAAATCTGGTCTGAATTTTAGTTTGTGTAAATCTACTTACAAATCAGGTCTTATATATGTATACAAATGGAAACATGAATATGTCTGTAATATATTTACACATAGTGTGTATATACAATACAATGTGCAATAATTAGTCACTTTCATAATAAGTATTCTGTGCATTGATATTAAAATAGCTCTTCTTAACTACCATGGTGTCTCAGACAGCCCTGCTTTTGAAGGTATAGACAATTCTGAGGCAAAGTAGCCACACGGCTTTTGTAGTGCACTTCCCAACTCAATCTGCCTGGTGTTTTTCTGATAGTTATATTTGGACTAAGTTTTCAGAAGGGAGATCACAGAGTTAAGGTCCTATTTTTATTTCACACATCAAATGCATATAGAATAATCATGCTCTTATTCTTGATTTTATTTTTTTGAGACAGAGTCTTACTTCGTAGTTCAGCGAGCTCACTATGTAGGCCAGGCAAGCCACAAACTCAGCAATCCTCCTGCCTCTGCCTCCTGAATGCTGGGATTCTTATTCTTGATTTTGATCTTGGTCATCTGCATGATGCAAGATTTCTCACTATGCTACCCTTCAAATTCTTTTTTTTTCCTTACAATAATCTTTTGGAAAAAATTATGATGTTCAACTCACAAGCAGCAAGTTATGCTGCTCCTGTTCTTCTGTTTGAAGATGGATTAGCAAATTAAAGTACCTGTATTTATTCATCAAGATAAATTGATGTCATTTACCCCGTTAATCTTTTACACAATCTTTCACCGTACTGGTATGGACTCCCAAATGTTTATTTTATATTTTGGGTGCTCACGCAATACTGTTACTTATTTTCCTGCTCAAATTATTCTAGTTTTAAATTGGAAGTCATTTCAATTAACTTCTCTTGTCCTTAAGCATTACATTATCAATGCATTTATAGCACTTCTTTTCTTTTTGGGACTATCTTCTATAGTATATTTCCTGTGCAGCTCCTGGAGCAGTCATTTCTCTGAGAAACTTTGGTTTCTTCTGACAGAATGGTATTAGAAATCAAAATCTGGGTACTAGGTATGCCTATTTCTATTTGGTTATTATTGATTCTAAGCCATCTTGGGAGAAAGCCCCAAAATGTAGGTAAATACACTAAGATGGAAAAACCTACACCTATGTTGCTGTATGTCACTATCTGTATTAAGTAAAACTTAAGCTCATACAGTTCTCTCCATCTCTAATTCATTTCCACATGGACCAAGGTAGGCTCCATTCTCTTGATCTGAATACTCTATCAACAGGGAGAAACTCAGTACCCACCACCTATACACTTAATGATGTAGTTCCAGAACACATATCCTGTAGTATACCTGGGGCCTCCATAAAAGATTCTCTGGAACCTTCCTCATTGTGCAAATCTATATGCCATGTCTTTGCATTTAAGTTTTCTAAACTTCACTCATTACTCGGTTATCAATTTGTGGCACACTTTATTAAATATGCCTCATAAATTTGTAATGTGGTTAGATTACCTTGTCATAATCTCTATTCTGACACCTTCAAACTCCTGAATAATAATCTTTAAATATTGACTAGTTTGTTGTACAGTCTATCAGCTTTTGCAAATGTATAATGTTAAGTATCTAGTTTTAGGTTACAGGAAGTAGTTGCAAATACTGTCCTTAAGGAAAAAAAAAAATCTGTGAGTTACCTGTTAAAACTTCCCAGCCTCCCTCAATAATTTCTGGTGCTCTGTTCTCTTTTACTGTCTTTACTGTATTCTCTTCCCAGAATATTATAGCTTAGAGTCTCTCAGGCGTAGGCTTTTCAGACCGACTTTCTCATGCACCAGCGGACATGGAAAGTCCACCCTTATCTTTTCCTGACTTCAGAGTACACTTACTTTTGTTATTGAGTAATATTCCTTTATGAGGATGTACCACAGTTTATCTATTCACCTATGGAAGAGATCTTTGATTCCTTCTAGGAGCCAGCAACTGTGAGTGAAAACATCTAAAAGCATTTGTGCTCAGGCTGTGTGTGGGCATAAGCTTTCGAGACATTTGTTTAACCCGAGGATATTGAATACAGAAACTAACAACGAGCCTGAGTTTGTCACTGTAAGAAACTGCCAGAATGTCTTTCAGAGTGGCTGGAGTTTGCATTGCCATCTGTCAGTGACTGACAGTTCTGTCGCTTTGGATCTCACCAGCTTTTAGCGTCATCAGCTTTTACTGTTTGTGTGTTTTTAGACTCTTAATGTTGTGTGACAGTCTCATTTTGAAAATTCGTTTACAATTTCTAATGCCAAATGACCTCAGTACCTTTCTTCGTGTTTCTTTAAAACCTTCAACCTTTTATGAGATTGTTTCCCAGACCTTTTCCTAATTTCTTAAACATAAGTTCTAGGTTTTAAAGAACTCTGCAATATACATATTTTTTGAAATTGCCTTTTCATGCTCTGAGTAGAGTTTTTCAATTTAATATTCACTAAACAATTTACCAATTATTTTCTTTCATTATGTAGTCATGTGTGTAAAATTTCAATAATAAACCCAAATTCACCTATATTTTCTCCTAAAGTACATTTTAGACATTTATTGTTTTCCATTTTCCATTAGATCTATGAATTATTTTGAGTTTCTTTTAGTCCCCTCGTTTTTTCTCTTTTTCGGGTGAAAGGTATGTAATTTGTGTTTAGATTCTTTCTGTTGTTTTGGTTTGGGAATTTTTTTTTTTTCTTTCTGTTTTGTAAACTCTGGGCATTGAGCCCAGGGCATTTGCCCTGAAGGTACACTGCCAGTAGGATCGTCCCACGGATGCAGCAGCATTTCTGAGAAAACTACTGCTGCTAACTTGATTCTCAGATTTCTTGCAGAGTCATGTGCTGTATTATATTTCTGTCTGCCCAGATGTAATTTCTATATCTTTTTAAAAAATTTTTTGACTACTTTTAATGAAACCTTGCATTATAATATTAAGTAAAATTAACCAAACGAAAAATCCACGATTTGTTCATTTTCAAGCAGAAAGACTCCACCTCTTTGTCATTAAATATATTGGTAGATAAAAGGTTCTGTTGGTAAATATCCTTACTAAGTTCTTTTCTGCTCCTACCCTAAGTTTTTATCAAGGAAGATTATTCAACTTTGTCAAATGTATTTCTGTAGAAGTTAAACTGTTCTAAGCTTGGTGATATATTGTGTCAATACTAGTCTACCACACCTGGAACGTATCCAAAATAACTGTGACATATTTATTTTTATATTGGTTATGCTTAATTTTTCATTGTTTTCTTGATACATGTGGATGTAAACTTTTGTTTTATATAATATCCACCTGCTTTCTCAAATAAGACACAGGTGACCTCACAGAACAGGTTATGAAGTTTTTTCTCATTTGTACATTTTTATAAGAAAATATGGAGAGTTATAACATTCTTGCAGCTCTGATGTTTACTTGGGATGGCATTAAGATTATTTGAATTTCTTTGAGATATAAAGACCTTTTAAGATTATATATTTCCCCTTGCATGAAGTTTTGGAGTTTTCTGGGGGTTGTTTTTAAGGAATTTCCTATTTAATACTGTTATTACATTTGTGAGCACAGAATTCTTTAAAGTATTCCTCTATTATCAGTTTAATGTTCACAGAATCAGGAGTGATAACTTCCTTTCATTTTTATAACAATGATTTGTATGTTTTCTCTCATATCATCTGAGTTTATTGGTACATTTTAAGTTTACATTATGATCACGTTCATCATTGAGAGTTTGTACCTGTAGATAATGTATCTTGATTCTTATTTTTCTTATTCCCTGGCCCTCCCATTGGCCCTTCGACTCCCCATATACATAAACTTCTCTGGAATCTCATTTGATTTCAGTCCTGATCAGTACTGCTCTGTGCCACAGAGTTTCCTCTTAGCCACCAAGCTCTGCCTCCCAGAGAGCTGAAAATTATAGGTAGACACCACATTGTAGGAAAATTTTTATGTTCTCTTTGAAATAAACAACTTCTAGACTATAGGACTAGAATTATCCTCAGCACTTAATGCAAATTCGATTATCAATCTTTTTTTGTATTTAAAAAGTATTTGTGTTGTTGTTTATTTAAAAGCTCAGGTGGTTTATTTTATTTTTTGATGTACTTAAATGTTGTTTGTAGAGAATTAATCATAGCTTCCCTGTAGAGATTTTACAATCAGAACCTGTTCTCAGGCACTTTTTATCTACGCTCTTGTGCATTTCATTATAACCAAAGCAAGAAATTTTGAAGACAGCAAATCATGTTTTTAGATAGCTTTGTATGAATAAATTTTGATATCAGTTACAAAATTTCAACTACAGCCATTTTCTAAATAGTAAAAAGTAAGAGTCTAATCTCTATTGAGGTAATTTTCTAAAGTGATATCTGAGTACACTACCCTAAATGGTCATTCATCAAAGTTTCATCAGAATACAAGAAAGAATTCTAATGCATTTTTAAATCCCAAAGCCATATTTTCCAGGCTTGAGGCCATTATAATTTTAAGAATTCTGACTGCTTTCATATGTATGTATGCATGTATGTATGTATCTATCTATCTGTAATCTATATGTAAATATTATTACCAGTGAGGCAAATGAACCTATCCTTCTTTGCAATTTACTCATTTTTATTGTAAGAGCATCCAAACCTATGCATTATAAGCTTTTATTATATAATACACATTATAATTAATGCTGTAACTTCTATCTAAATTCATCATATATACCTTCAAGTTTGTTCAAAGTAGCTATTGAGATACACACAGAAAGATCCCATAATGTTATATTTTGCATGTAAAATAGATGACTTAGAGAGAGCTAAAATGTCTGTGAGTGCTATCATGTTTGGAATATAAATAGAGCTAAGTGACCATCTAGGAAATATAATACATGTTTATTTAATTATTTAAAGCTTTAGTACTAATGAAATAATAATGTCTTTGGTCAAAATGTCACGATTATTAACCAAATTTGCATGATATGAAAAGAAAAATAAACCTCACAGGAATAAAATGTCCTTCTAACTTTTTCCAACAGCTGTGTTACAAAAGGAAACAGAAAATATATCCACAAGAGTGGTACAAACCAATTATTAGTACAATAGGTTGTTAGGAAGACTATATATGATGCTGATAATGTTGAAGATGATGGCTGCCATGCATATGTACAAACCATTCTCTTTATGTGTTTACAGAAAAAAATATACGTGGTGGCAATATTATTAGCATTCACGCATCTGCTGGGAAACCAGGGTCTTGTACTTCCTTTTTGTTTTGAACATTTAGGTATTTCTTTGTATACTTTTATTATTTTTACTTAATTTTTAATTGGCAAATAAAAATTGTGTACATTTATGAAATTAACATTATGCTCTGAATTATAAACACCTTATGTAATATCCAAAGTAACTAACATAGGTATATGTTACCACAAGTATTCATGAAAAGAAAACCTTTAAAATCTACTCTCGGTAATTTCCAAATATATAATACACTGTTATTAACTATGGACATAGATTATTCATTTGTTCAAAAAAGTAGGAAAAATAAAAAGTAAGCTCAAGTGATAACTTTCACATTTTTTAAAGTACTTTATACTTACTGCTATTGTTTTTTAAATTGTACTCACTCTTTATAGCTTTAGAGAATAATAAGATGATTATTTGGGGAATGGAGGAGATTTATTACATATTTACCTGCTAAATTGGTCTAATTAAATGAATGAATGGGGAAGAAAAAAGAAGAAAGATGAATGGGATAATAATGTTGCCATAAATTTCGACCAGAAATGTATGAGCAGGGAGCTGATACAGGAGGGAAGCAAGTAAATTCACATTGTTAAGGACTAGATTCCATTTCTTATGGACTTTCTAGCTGGAATTATTCAGTACTATTTTAAATATGCAATGAAGAACAAAAGAAGATGTCAGCACTACATGGAAAAGCAAATGTGCTCGAAATGAAAACTACAGCTTTTAACTGACACAAGTCCTAGTGATCTGATTCTGTAACGTGAAGTTCCAATCTTTCATCTTTCATTGTCTATTTGTCTGCGTGAGCTGCAACACAAAATGTCATAGACTGGGTGGATTAAAAAACTAAATTGCACTTCCTTGAAGTTCTAATAAGCTATAATTCCAATACGAAGGCTATGGCTGATTTGTTTTCTAGAGAGTATTTTTCCCTTTGGTTGGAGACGAGCACCTTCCATGTCTGCGGGACAAGGCCTTTCCTGCATGTGTGCCTGAAAGGAGGAGGGAGAGTGGGGGGAAGGGAGCGGGGAGCGAACGGGAGGGAGCACAGCACAGGTCTGAGCACTCTAATACTTTTTTGTTGACAAGGACATTAATCCTAGTAGATCTGGGCTGCAAACTTACAAGACATTGGCCACCTCCTTCGAGGGCCCATCTTTCGATGCAGTCATTTAAATTTCAGCACACCAGTTGCAGGAAGATCCAAACCTTAAACCCACAACATATGATTTTGAACTGTTTTGTGAGCTAATAATTGTAGAAAAGTGAGAGCGATGCAGTGTAATCTGTCCGAGGCGGGTGTATAACTCTTCTGCAGCAGCTGTAATAACGCATCACAAACTGAGTTCTGAAAATCAATAGAGGTATGACTCAAATGCTGTTGGAGGTCAGAGGCCCTAAAATCGGGGGCAGGGCTGCATTCCCTCCCCTTCCAGAAGCTCCCTGGGGACGCTCCTCGCCAACTGTAGCTTTCTACAGGAACTGCAACTACATTGCTTGGCTTCCAGCTCTTCCCTCAAAATTCAAAGACAGTATTTCAACTTCTGTTTCCATGATCATCTTCGTTTTCTCTCCCCTTACATCGTAGCATCCTTCTTATCGGAACTCTAACCACTGTACTGAACCACCCTCATGATGTAGATTAATTTCCCATGCCAGTGTGACTAACGAGTTACATCTACACAGCACTTTTCCTATGGAAGATAGGGCGTTCCCAAGTTCTAGGGATTAGAACATGGATACTTCTATAGGGTAATTACTATTTCTTTGACAAGCAAGAGGCCTCTTGACTTGTGTTATATCCTTATATATCCACCCTCAATTAAAAATAATTTTAAGGTGCATTTCTAATTGATTTTGTTGATATATTTTGTACATATATTATGATCACATGAAGGTTTGTACCAGTACATGACATATATTGATTCTCATTTTTCCCCATTCTCTACCCTCTCTACAACTCCCCGCTCCCATCAAAATTTATTTTTCCCGGGGCTGGAGAATTAGCTCAGTGGTTCCGGTGCCTGCCTCGCAAGCGCAAGGTCCTGAGTTCGATTCCTGGTAACCACATAGAATGCTGGGCGTGGTGACTCACGCCCACCAGCAATCAATACCACATACCACGATGCCGGGCGTGGTGGCTCACGCCTATAATCCCAGCACTCGGGAGGCAGAGACAGGAGGACTGCTGAGTTCGAGGCTTGCCTGGGCTACATAGTGAGCTCAGGGCCAGCCTGAACTAGAGTGAGACCCTGTCTCAAAAAAAAAAAAAAAAAGTTATTTTTCTCTTCTTCCTACCCCCAACCCCTCTTTTCCCTTTGAACATTTTCTTCCTATTTTATAATATCTATCATACATTTCAGAACTCATTTACATCTTGAGTTTCTCATACCAGAGAAAAGATACAGTATTATAATTCAGCTACCCAATATTATAGCTTGGCCTCATCTGCCTGAAACACATTCAAGAAATTTATATTAACCTTTTAGTGACCAAATCATTGAATACAAATCATGTTTAATACTACAGAAGTGAATATTTCATGTGCTCATACAAATAGAGACTTGGTAGGCAAAATAGGATGTGTGAACACAAAACACAACACTTGGAAGACATCAGTAGCGCTCACTGTGGAGCAGGCACGTTTTCCGCAGAGGCCATGTGGCCAGCCAGGGTCTGTGGCACACCAGCTGCCCAGCACAGAGAGCACTGCACAACCCTATTCTGGGAAAGATCCCAATTCAAAACACAAGCGAGGGTTTTACACCAAATGCCTACTATTTCTTCACCATCCAGAAGATGAACAACTGTAAGTCACAGTGTCATAAAACACTTGTAGTCCATACAGTCTTCACCCACCACAGAGGAGCCCCCGCTGGCTTCCTACTCCTACTGTGGGAATGAACATTTCATTCTCCGTGGGCATATTTATGGTGGTATGCCTGCTCTAAATGTGTCTGTGAAGTGTTCTTTGAGCTAGTCTTAAATTGTGGATTCCTTCATTGAAATCTCATTGAATAAAATGTAGATATATGTTCATATTCTACTTTATGAAAGATATGAGTATTTGGGAAGATTTTTTTCCTAGAAGTTAAATATACAGACTAAGGATACATGAGTAATATAGAGGCATTTAATATTACAGGAAAGAGCTTTTAATGTACTGTAATGTACATATAAGGGAGTGACATTGAAGAACAGCCTCAGTTTCAAAATTTTGCAGGATTTGTAGGTATTGGGATAAATTTACAAGTATTGGTAAAAATCTGTACAAAGTGTTTAAAATGAAATATAGCACAGAGACATTGTAAATTCAGTATCCAGTGGAGGATTTTTAGATTTCAAGATTACATGAGGGACTAATTACTTAAAATGGTAACATTCACAACGATATATGCATGAGCATGTTTATAGCAGCATAGTTTATGATTGCTAAATCTTGGAATCAGTCCAAATCCCCATCAACCCACAAGTGGATAAAGCTGTGTTTGTTTTTTTATGCAAAGGAGTACTAGTCAACTATTAAGAAGGATGAGCTTCAGGCATTTCTAGCTAAATGGATGGACCTTGAGACCATTCTCTTAAGTGAAATAGATCAAACATACATGCTTAAATACCTCACTCTTTCTCAGATACAAGAAACTGAATTTGGAAATAAGGACTGAAATGTATAATGAATGTTGGGAAATAGGGGGAAAGTGTTCAAATGGGAAGGGGACCAAGGTGGAAAGGAAAAAAGGGACAAGAAAAAAAGTAGAAATATCAAAAAAAAAATTCAAACAAAGCTTCTGTACATAGGTAGGGGAGGTGACTTGAGAGAGGGAAGGAAAAAAATAAAATAAAATTCATATATAAAAATAAACACACCAGTTGTAAAATGTGAAAAAACTATGACATAATAAATAAATTATTAAGAAAATACAAACATTAAAATACACATGAAATTCATGGTTGGCTAATAATAAACATATATTTATCTTCATCTAATCACATAAATATCCATTCCTTTTATCAGTGTGTGATATTAGGATGTATTTGTCTTCTGTGCTTGTTCAACTTAATTAAAAGCTTTCAATATAAATTTAACAAAATAAAACAATATATATTTTATATTTTTGTTAGTTGAAACTGGAAATGGACACTGTGAAGTTCTAACCTGGTGCGTTTAGGAACACTATTCCTCTAGGGAGATCTGTCTGCCTGGCAAACAGTAGCTTATTAAGGCATGTTTAATGCCCTCAGGGTGCATGCATCATGCATCGGAAGCTAAAACACAAGGCATTGTTCAACCCTCATGTTTTAGCAGCTGTTTAATGAAAAGTGCCAGCTCAGTGTGTAGTTAATCTATCTAATAATTAATACAACTGCAGCCTGGGACCAATGTGCATATATCTCCAAAGCCCTTATTCATTTGCAAATTAACACAGAGACTTGTTTTCATAGCCAATTGGTATTTAGGAAGGAGACTAGGATACTTAAAATTCTTAATTCTAGGTTTCTGATTCTATTTCATTTAAATATACCACATAAAGTAGAATTTGAAATGCTAATGCTTAAGAGTATAATATAGATTATTAATCTCCTGGTGATTATCAAGATACAGATGTAACCCTCTAGGTTGAAAAAATATCAATGTGTTTTCTCTTCAGAAAATGCTAATTTGAGAGCAAAGCTCTTTTTAATGCCCTTATTTATGAGAATCAATATATCTATGTTTATCATTTAGTCAAAAATTGTCTAATATATGAGAAAACCATTAAATTGGTTCTTTGATATTTTCAAAATTCTAGTTTAAATATTGTTCTAACCCAGTGAATTTCTGGTTGTAAATAGTGTATATTTAAGATATATTTTTAGATGACAGTAACTGGAAGAAAATATTGGTCCACCAAAACTAAAAATTGAGAATACATTAGCATGAACCAAGAAAGAGTTTAAGATTACAGTTATAACTATGATCCATATACTAGTTGCTGTGGGATTAAAAACTTAAAGCCCTCAAGGACATCTATCTAGCTATCCATCAAAATTTACATGATTACTCTTATGAAAATATATTGCACCTGGGAAAACAGTTTACCTGTCCTTCAAAATGACAGAGGTGCCATGTGACCAGAAATTCCATTCTAAGAGAAATGAAAATTTATGTTCATATAAAATCTTGCACACAGATGTCAATGGTAAAATTATTTATACTGTCCCAAGGCAGATAAAAACTTATACCTCCATCGTCTGGAGAAGGAATGATGCACTGAAACACAGTAAAACCGGAAGCCCTTATGGCATTTGGTTGGGTATTAGCAGCTGCTAGGAGAGTGGAGGGAGACGAAACGGAAGGAGGGGAACGGGGTCGAGGGTGAGTTTGTGAAAACATCTCTGGCGTGATGACATCACGAGAACGTCACACTAAGCGAGACGGACACAGAAAGTTAAATACTGCGTGGTTCCTCATAGACGGTCAAGCCAAAATATATAAATTTAAAAAAAAAAACAAAATAAAAGATAAATGATGGGAAACAGACAGATTCTGTTGAGACAGGCATAGATGTAAAAGAAGGGAAAGGGGAGGTAAAAGGGATCAGTATTTGATATGCGTATGTACCAGTTTCCCGCATGAATGCATTATGAATCACAAAAGTACTAATAAAGTAAAATTAGATTCTGATGATGGTTGCATAACTCTGGAGTCTAGTAAAAATGATTGAATCTTACTTTTTAAATGAATACTAGGTGTATGAATTTATCTCAATAAATGTAAAAAATGACCAGTAAAGCAGACCTGAATAACAATAACTCCATTTATGTAATGTTAACCTCTATCGATAGCAACAGGGTTACATATGTAACCTATAACCCCCAAAGCGACGGCGTCAGGAAGTGGGGTCTTGAGAGATAATTAGGCATGAGCATGGTATTGGTGTCCTTATAAAAAAAAGATCTCTCTTTCTGAGAGTTTAGCTCAGTGGTTTCTGCCTCACAAGTGCAAGTCCCAGTTCGATCCCCAGTACCAAAAAAGTAAAAATAAAAAAAGATCTCTTTCACTGAGTTTCTCTTTCC
>PVIC010016674.1:0-33648 GCA_004025085.1 Thryonomys swinderianus | reverse complement strand
TGCTGCCATGAATCACCTGAAAGAGTGGGCGGGCATGGGGGCTATGGCAGGTCTTTTAGTGTTGGTCTCCTTGGCGGGACTGTGGTGCATATGCAAAATGAGGTCTACTCAAAGGCGTAACACAGCCATGATAGCTCAGGCATTTGCCGCCATGGAAGAAGGGCTTTCCCCACAAGCGTGGCTCGCAGCCATGAAAGAATAATCATCTGTCACGTTCAGGCTACCAGGCAAAGCACTGCACTCCGAGTTAGCTCCAGAAGTGAGCGACTCTGAGAAGAGCATGTCTGATTGATGCAGGTTGATACCGCCCTTTCCCCCAATCTCCCAATGTTCTCCTGCCCCTGGAAAAATGGTATTGGACAATTGTTCTGTCCTTTCTCACCAGGGATCAGACCTCTACTCTTGCCTGTTTCACTTCAAGTTAAAAAAGGGGGAACTGTGGAGAGCTGCGATGTACCGCACCCCTAAGATGGTGCCGGTTTCCGCCTTCCGCCAGTCTGCTGGTGAGCGCTCTCCGTGGTAAACAAGTCCTTATTTGGCTGTGCTTGCTTCAGGTGCCTGTTTCCGCATTAGAGTAGCCTATCTGCTTTGCCCACGTGGCCCACTGAGGTTGGCTGACCTAAGGGTACTTAAGCCTGTGGGCGTTTCTTCCCAGGGTCAGTCAGAAGATGTTTAAGGTTCCTGAATAAACTGCTTGAGGAAGAACTCTCACGGGGTCGTGTCTTCCTTGCTGGTCGAGGCGGACGCGACAAGGAAGGATTTGTATACAAATGAAAAACAGCTTACTGGGGAGAAAGAAATGGAATTAAGAATCCAGTACTGGCACTGGCAGAGTGAAACTACTGGGCAGTTGTACACGTCCAAGGCTATGTCCATGGAAACAAACACTAAATCACACTAACTAAGCAACCTAAGGTCTGCAAGGAAGCACAAAGAAAAGAAAGGCTCCGTCCACCAGAGAGTAGATCTTCCAAGTAAACACAGGTTCTCCAGCCTATCAGAGTGAAACTCAATACTGAGAAGAACCCAACATCTCCTATGCTCAGGCCAATCCCTTTCCACAGAGACGGGACCCAGCTCAGTGCTTGATGAGATGGACTTGCATTTGCATGAGCCTTATCCTGGGTTGAAGGGTCCAGTCTCAAACCACCATGTCAGCGAGGCTGCAGAAAAGAGGGCCGTGGTACTGCCCTGTGCCTCACTGTTTCTGTCAAGCTGTGGGCTCAGGGTGAGGCCCAGCAAGATGGTTCTGGGTCCATTGACTTCTCACTCCAACTCAAGCCAGAACAACAGAGAATCTTTGCTTGGAGTGAAAAAAGAGAGAAGACACTAGTCATTGATTTTGAACCATGGGCGGTATCCTCACTGTCTGGGAAAGTTCTGATCAGAATTCTTTAGCGTCTCACCAGACCAGAAATTTTTGGATAAGGGATTTTGTCCCAGGAAGAGAAATGCAGAAATGGAATATCCTTTTTAAGTATTTTTCAGTGCATGTTGAGAAAAGCCATGCGTATCCATTTGGGCAAGCTGTGGGCTTTCTAGTGCAGAAATAATGAAGCGATACCAGCTGCAGACTTAGGTAACACATGGATATAGAGTGCCAACTTGTGTATTCACAGTCCCATGAAAAATAATCAAAAGTCTGGTTAGGATTTTTGAAAGGTTGGGTGAAAAGAAAGCCTTAATGTATGATCTGTTTGATGAATCCCTCTTCCCCTGAAAATAGTAGCTAGCTGGAAAATGATCAGTCTTGAAAACTGGTGATAAAATGCCAACCCCAGTTAACCTGAACCTATTTTATCTGCCAACACTAGTCTTATTCTGGGTGGGCAGGTACTTTGCACAGCAGGGAAAGAGGGCTTGTTGCTTTTTGTTTCTGTGGGGGAATTTTGGAGCTATGCTCTTTAAAGAGATTAGCCCATAGGTTATCTTTTTTCTTTGGAACTTTGGTTTTGGAATCAGAGTAATAATCAAATCTTGGAAGCCATCAACAGACAAATGAATAAAAAGGTAGTAGTTTTCCATAATGTAGTATTACTCTGACATAAAGAAAGATAAACTTGAATCATTTGCAGGAAAATGGATGAGCCTTTAGACCATAATGTTAAGTGAAATAAATCAAATACAAAAGTTTAAATATCATACAGTTACCCTTTGTGAGAAACCTAAAATATAAAAAGCAAACTGCAAGATAGATAATAAGAAGCAGAGAGATAGATCTTTTTCAAAAGTGAAGGGAACAAGAGATGGGGGGGCAGAAGGGAAATGAATGAGATGAAAAATAATTAAGGTTGGTAATGTATATGTATCTCACAAGGCATGTAAATATTATGGATGCAAACATGTTGTAACAAAAAGCCATATGATGAAGGCTAGAAACAAACACATAAAATAGACTGCAATAAATATTTCACCAAATTATTAAAAAAATCTATAAGAATAAGGGGAAAAAGTATCACAAACTTTTGTGCTAAATATAAACTATGAAAACTTAAAATGTAACAGAATGCAGCAATATTAGTACAGATGAAAAAAAAACAATTAGCTTGAAGACAGCTCATTATAAAAGCACAGTCAGAAGAGAACAAAATAAAAGAATAAATGGACATATAACTGAGGTCTCAAAGGTAAAAGAGAGAAGATTCTCAGAGCAGCAAGGTAAAGGAAAAAAAATAACACAATTAGAAGACCTCCACAGTAATAAAGCATAAAAACTTCTAACCCAAATACTGCACTCAGTTTTGGTGTCCAAGTGTGCTTTTTGATCCCAGCTCTATAGGAAGCTGAGGCTGGAGGATTTGGTGTTTAAGATAAGCCTGGGCAAATTATCAAGACCTTATCTCAAAACTTAAAAACTATAAAACAAAACTATAGATATGACTCAGAAATTTTTGGTTAAATCCCTAGTACTGAAAAAAAATGGGGAAAATATTGTACCCAGAAAAAAAACTATCATTTAGAAATGAAAAAGCAATAAAATTTCAATAAAACAAAAGGGCAGACCTCTTGACACCACAAAATTTTTTCTCTAAGATGGTTACATCATACAAAATAGTACTTGTGCTCATGTGCATCTTCATAATATATTCAATGAATGAATGATTACTCTGTCCTTGTTTTTAAAAACATGTTTTCTAATACCAAAGAGTAGATTATAAAACAAATACATTAATACTATTTAAAATGTTAAACTTTATAACTTCTAAAAATTGTAGTAGGATGAAGAAGAAAGAACATTCTCAAATAGGAATAGAGAAACTTTCAATCCACACATACACAGTTCACCTTACCAAGACTGACTTAAAAGCAAAAGACAGGAGACAAACATAAGGTACAAAATAATTAGTTTTTGCTGAAGATATAGAGAAGATCAGAGAAGCTGAAAAGGAGGCTATTTTGGTGTCTTATCAAGTCAAACTATAATTGGTATGCTAAACAGTGCAGATTTTATCCTACAGGCAATTAATTCTAATAAAAGCACAGAAATTTCAAAAATGATAGTTGTGTATTAAAAAGGGAATTTAAATATTCAATGTGTTTACCAAACTTCTCCAAGTTCCCAAAAGCAGATTTGACAGTAAGAAGAATGCATCTGGGTAGAAAAGTAGGGGGAAAGTTGAGGAAAATGATAGAAAGAAATGCCAGTGGAGCCAGCTTTCTGTTGAACAAAACTAAAAAAAAAAAAGTCTTGATGTTCAAGTGAGAAGAATTATGCTAAAATTCTTAAAAGAACAATTAAAAGGATAGATTCCACTGCAAAAGAGAGAAGTCACATGGCTCTGTTTTAGAACCTCACATGACAGATAAACCAAGACATCCACAGGCACAAAAGCACTTGATATATTTTCTTATAGAACAATGAAAACATGCATTTAATCAATGCATATTATGTAGTTTATATCATTGTATATTGAAGTATAAATATATACATAAATTTTGTTGGCCTTTTCCAATATGGAAGAAGACACCAAAACCAAAGGCAAATTTTCTAACTGAATCAATAAAACAAGTGCAAATCTGTCTTCTGATTGTGGCTTTGGGAGGTTTGTGATCTATTTAAACATATTTTCATTTAATTGGAATTGGTGAATGAAAAGCAATTATCAAAGTGGGTATTCATGTGAATATTAAGGTTAACTCAGGTTAGAAATTGTACATTAACTGTTTAGGAGGTAATATCCTCTGTTATTGTTTTTCATAAACTTAAGGACTGCTAGTTTAGGAGGTTGGACAGAAAGTCTTCCATTTTTCTTCTGTTAAAATGGAAAGCTTGCCGGGTTTGGTGGCTCAAGCCTGTAATCCCAGCACTAGGGAGTCAGAAGCAGGAGGATTGCTGAGTTCGAGGCTTGCCTGGGCCACATAGGTAGTTCAAGGCCAGCCTCAACTACAAAACAAGACCCTGTCTCAAAAAAAAAAAAAAATAAAGGATAGCTATTCTGTTCTTAAAGAGGACTTTTTTTTTCAATAATGACTGTACCAGTTAAAGTGAAGAATAATTCACCTAATTGAAACTTAGAATGTTATAGATAGAAAGTAATTATCTGTGATAGCCAGGTTTCTTAGAATAACATCCATATCTTTATGAAAAGTGTTATAAAATTATTCAATATCATGATCATCAAGACATCCTTTTGCACTTTATCTGTACCCTTAGAGTTTGACTGGATGCATAAATAGGAATAAATAGGAACAGCAAGGTAATGCTGCTATTATATTCAACACTAGAGAGGCCTTACTGTGTCTACTCCAACACCCAGAATTTAAGAATGATGAAGTGAGCTCTCAAAATAAAGGAAAATACATAACTCAATGGTTAGAAAATGAAAATTCTAAGAAAGGTTAAAAGGATCATATTAGACTCAGGACCAGCTGGTTAAAGGTTTGCTATTAATAGATATTTCAATGAAGAGTTATTTCACAGATTGAGTTAGCCAACTGTTTTCTATTTTTGTTTAAAGCATAAAAGAGAAAAATGAATTTTAATAGCAAAACAAGGGAGGGAAGAAAGATGTTTTTGATAAGGGAAACGTCTTTTCACTATTAAATGGGCTCCAAAGGGATTTCAGAACATTGAAATCATAGAAATCTTTTAAGAATAGAATTTCAAATATATAAGGCATGGAGGTCAAGGAAAGGACAAGATGACCTTTTAAAATGATTTCCATGCCTGTAATTCAAAGACAGTGCTGCAAAGAGGACAGTACGTCCATTATGAACCAAAAGGGAAGATGTAGAAAAGGGAAGCAAAAAATAAGTCAAAAATGCATACAAATGTAGCATCACTTCTTGAAATTTACCTAACTTGTTGTGCAGATATCTCCTCTGTATGAAAGAGGCAGAATCCATTCATTTGTCTGTTTATGCTGGGGTTTGAATCCAGAACCTTCTACATGGTAAACAGGCTCTAACTTTGAGCTATAACCCTAGCTATAGTTTATTTTGTCTTTCTATTTTACATACACAAGCACAGGCACAAACCTGTGCATATGTACATACTCTTCATTAAGAAAGAAGATAAAAATTATGGCTTCCAAGGGAGAAAAATGTGCTTGCATTGCAAGTTTATTTCTGATTTACATGAGATGAGAGGTCATGGATTATACAGCAGCAATGAGCAAGAGAACAATCACTGACTGTGACCACGTGGAAAAGCTTTGGATTTAAAACATAATTTTCAGTTTCACTTTGAAAGAGAATTTTGAAAAGTTTTGTTAACAATACAAATCTGTGGGTCAAGCCCTGAGAAACTTGGATTCAGTTGGCATGAGGTAGACACCAGAATCTGAAATTTCCTCAGCATTTCAAGTGATGATATTGCAACTGATCAGATGACTCAGATGTCAGAAACAAACATCTAGAAACTTCAGTTCAGGAAAATGTATACATTGTTTTCTCAAAAGCACATATAATTAAATCAACTCATCTATGACTATTAAATTGTAAAGTCATCACATTTCTAAATCTGGGTATTAAATTGGTGGGTAATTCCAAATCAAATATGTTTAACAACAGTATTTACATTAATTACATGTATTTGTACTTGTTAATAGTCCCAAATGTGTTGTGGGTCTTAAAGGAGAAAATATGGAAATACCAAGTATGGGTACTGCTGCATTCTGAACACTCAGTAAATTTCTTTCCTGAATTTAAAATTAAATTATATCATTTATAATGTCAAATTAATTTTCTTTTTCTTTGAATGCCTATGAAGAATACAATGACTGGTTTCTCAGTTCTTCAAATCTTTCCCACAATAATCTTCGATCTATAGCATCTCTTAAATTCAGTGGGTGCATCTTATAACACATGCTTACACTGTGGAGCTAGATTCTCAAATCATTGTTTCATTAAAGGCTCATTTGATGTGCTTTTCTATTTGAGTCTCATGTTTTTAATTTAGAAGTTTTGTATCATCCAAATTTGATTCAACTTCTCCAACTTTAAACATCCATAATTCTACATTTTTTTTTTTTTTTGAGACAGGGTCTCGCTTTGTAGTTCAGGCTGGCTCTGAGCTCACTATGTAGCCCAGGCAAGCTTCAAACTCAGCAATCCTCCTGTCTCTGCCTCCTGAGTACAAGGGTTACAGGCGTGAGCCGCCACGCCCGGCACTGTTGTATGTGGTATTGATTGCTGGTGGGCTTGAGTCTCCATGCCCAGCATTGTATGTGGTTTCCGGGGATGGAACTCAGGACCTTGCGCTTGCGAGGCAGGCGCCAGAACCACTAAGCTAACTGTCCGGCCCCATAATTCTTTTTTAATTGAATTCTTTATTGGTATAATTTATATACATCTCACAATCACATATAACATTGGGGAATTTGTACCAATATATGACACAGTCAATTCTCATTTTACCCATATTCCCACCCACCCACACCTCCCCACCCCCTATATACATGCTCTTTTATTTTCTTTCAGAATCATATTTATTCCTTCCCCTCATTACATCACCACACCAAACTTCCTTTGGAAATATCCCATTCTACAAAGACCATCATACTTTCTAGAGCTCATTTGTATCTACAGGTGCTCATATCAATGAGAAGATCTACGTAATTCTTATATTCTTGTTTATCCCATTCATCTCATTATGAACACAAGCTGACCAATTATAATGTGTTTCAAGTAATTAACTTCCTCTTTCTGAATGGGACATCTAAAGATAGTATGGAAAATGTTTAAGGTCATAGTATTGAAGTAATGTATGCTTAGATTTGAAATGTTGTGCCTATATTTAAAACTTAGTTTTTGTGGAGTATCTTATTAAAACTTTCCAAACATTTTTCTGAATTATTTCTAATTTTTGGTTTGTTTTTGAGACAGGTCTTGCTTTGCAGGTTAGACTGTGAACTCCCTATGTAGGTCAGGCTGGCCTCAAACTCACAGCAATCATCCAGCCTTAGCTTCTGAGCATTGAGATTACAGGCATGTGTTTCCACACTTAGCATATTTCTCAATTTAAATGAGTCAGTGATTACCCTTAATAAGATTTTTTTAAAATCAAACATTGAAATTAAATTACTTATGATAGTGCTGGTTTATAGTAAGCCTCACTGTATGATTTTAGTTTAATTTGATATTCATTCTAAAATAGTTACTGATACCTCTTCCAATTTACCTTTTTTGTACATTTTTACTTACAAAAGAATCAAAAGCACATAATGAAAAAAAATTTGCAGAATTGGAATGCTAGCTGTTCATTAATTAGGACCCTATTTACACTTGTTATCAACAGAAAATTCTGTTTAAGTGAAATTCTCTTTACTCAACAAAATTGTATATTTTACAGGTAATTGAAATGTATATATAATATATATTCTCTATTGAATAATGGTTTTAAAGAAGCTTCTCATTAAAATAAGAGATTATAGCTGGGTGTGGTACCTCACACCTATAATCCCAGTGCTTGGGAGGCAGAGACAAGAGGATTGCTGAGTTTGAGGCTTGCCTGGGCTACATAGTGAGCTCGGAGCCAGCCTAAATTACAAAGCGAGACCCTGTCTCAAGAAAAAAAAAAAGAGATTATCTCTTAAAATAAATTAGTATAGAAGTAAATTTGATAAGATTTAAGTATATTTAGTCCTCTTTCTAAGAAAATATATTATATTATTTACATTAATAATGACAGAAATAGTATTTCTATTTTTTTTAATTACCAAGGATCAAACTCAGCACTTTGTGCTTTCCAGGCAACCACAGAACAACTGAGCTACATCCCCAGCTCTATTTCTAATTTTCATGTTATTTCTAAAGCAACTTCCAGCTAAAACACAATTTAATCCCATTTCTGGGGCTAGGCTAATGTATTTTCAAAAGTCAGTAGTGATTTTAAATAGAAACCTTTGCTGAGTGAGTTCCTAGAAAACATTGTTTCTTTCTCTTCATTTTAACCTTGTTCTCATTCTTTTATGAGTTCTAAACTAAAACATTTCCACCTTTGGAAAACAAGCCCCTAGTTCCTCCCATTCTTTTTTCTTTTCTTTTCTTTTCTTTTCTTTTTTTTCTTTTCTTTTCTTTTCTTTTCTTTTCTTTTTTCTATTCTTTTTTACATTTTATTGGTACATTATATATACACATTGAAATTACACTCCACACTGAGAATTTGTATCAATATATGACACAACTTAATTCTCATTTTTCTCTCTCAACTATCCACCCTACCTCCTCGCACCCTTATACACCAGCGTTGTTTCCTTTCTTGTTACTATCAATTTTTTTCTTTCTTCATTATTTACCCCTATCAATCATGCATTCTAAAACACATTTATAGATTCAGTTTCTCATATCAGAGAAAATATATGATATTTGCACATCTGTGACATATTTATTTCACTTATGATTATGTCCTGAAGGTACTTCCATTTGAGTATAAATGATTCAGTCTCATCATTCTTTATGGCAGAGTAATATCCATTTTATTAAAAAAAAACATCTTCTTTATCCAGTCTAGAGTTGAGGGGCATTTGGATTGTTTTCAAGATTTATCTCCCACAGAC
The DNA here is from genome assembly GCA_004025085.1 of Thryonomys swinderianus. Lineage (NCBI taxonomy): Eukaryota > Metazoa > Chordata > Mammalia > Rodentia > Thryonomyidae > Thryonomys > Thryonomys swinderianus. The sequence goes on along the minus strand of PVIC010016674.1, from coordinate 24,649 downwards.
TGAGCTGCTATAAACATGGGTGCACGTATGTCACTGTGATAGGAATCTTGTAATTCTTTTGTGTATGTCCTCAGCAGAGGAATAGCAGGGTCAAATAGGACTTCAAATACTAGTTTTTTGAGGAATCTCCACACTGATCTTCATAATGGTGGTACTAGTCTACATTTCCACCAACAGTGGAGAAGGGTTCCTTTTTTTTTTTTTTTTCCCACAACCTCACCAGCATTTGTTAATGGCTAATTTTGAGATAGCAGCCATTCTTTGTGGAGTAAGATGAAATCTCAGAGTTGTTTCCATCTGCATCTCTTGAATGGCTAGTGACCTTGAGCATTTCTTCATATACTTCATAGCTGCTCTTACTGTTTCCTCTGAAAAGTGTGGAGCCAAACATCCTCAGTGGAAGAAAGACAGCCTCTTTAACAAATGGTGCTGGAAAAACTAGGTTTCAACCTGCCAAAGACTGAAGCTAGATCCATCTCTTTCACCGTATACTAAACTAAAATCAAAGTGAATGAGAGACCTAAATATTAAAACAGGGACACTAAACCTACTGCAAACAGGTTAGGTAAAACTCTTGGAGACATTGCCTAAAGAGACACTTTATGAACAAAACCTCTATAGCATGAGAACTACCAGAAGAAATCAACAACAAATGTAATCTCTTTCTATTAAAAAGCTTCTGCACAGCAAAAGAAACCACCTGCAGAGCAAAAGGCAACCAACAATATGGGAAAAGTCTTTGTCAGTAATTCCTCAGACAAAGGGCCACTATCTAGAATACATAAAGAGCTTAAAAAATCAGTCCCCACAAATTTAAAGACCCAGTTCAAAAATGGCATCTGAAATGAACAGACACTATTCCTCCCATTCTTTTATCAACAGAACCATCAGGTTCTCATCTAGATTACACTATTATGAACACACAAAAAAGTCTATCAGTTTTAAATAAATTAAGAGAAAGGGGGAAAATGTTTCAGTCTTCTGTTTTGCTCTGCTTCATGGTTTTCTTCCTGTGGCAAAGCCCTTCATTACATCACACATGCCCATGATGTCCTCTTTTAACCCATGCAATCATTCATTATCGTTGTGCCAAATCTGGTAGCTTCTCCAGAATCCTCTGTTTCAAAAACTTCTATTCTTCTTGTACCAGTTTAATTTTCCCAAAACAGTGCTATCTCTCCCTGTTGACAGATCCGCTGTAGTACTCCATTATCCACTACATCATATCCGACTTTTCTGTTTAGCTCACAAGAGTCTTCATATTCTGACTTAACTTATCCGAGTGAAAGGAAAATAAGCGGTGCATTAGCGCTCCACAATTACAGCCAAGTCAGCATTCTCATCATCCGTTCGTCCGATGTTTCCTTCTCACACTGCCACCTTCTTAAGTTTCACTCTTTCCCACCTGTGGATCACCACGTTCAAGTGTGCCATCACTTACCAAGTTCTTACTAGCATATCACTCACTTTGATTCATTCAGATCCACTTGCTTTCTAAGTATTTTAATTTATAACAGTAAAATTCTGCTAAATATATTTAAGCAACTAAAAATATGGTGGCATATATCTCTTCTTTCATCTTTTAGTCTACAACAGCACAGGTGTCATGTTGTAGAGACAGTTTCGTTATTTCCACTGATGATGTACAGTAGAAGCGTCACTCATATGGATAAAAATGTCAGTGTAGTTTCCCTATGCATTTGAAGAGAACAGCCTACATTGCTATTTAAATAGCCCTGGAAATGTGGGCGTTTTTTTTTTTCTTTTTCCAGTACTGGAGATAAAAATGTTTTCATCCAGAGACAGGGGCACTGAGCTACATCCTAGACCCTTACCAAAGGATATTTCTTGAGATCTCCCTCATCTTTCACACCCCTCCACCCATTTTTCCCATCTCTCTCCCTCTTTTCTTCTCTTTTTTCCCCGGATTTTTTTTTTTATTGAGACAGGGTTTCTTTCTGCAGTTCAGGCTGGCCTTGAACTCAGTGAGTAGCACAGGCTGCCCTTGAACTTATAGACATCCTTGTGTCTCAGCCTCCTGAGTGCTGGGATTACAGCCATGTGCCATCAGGTCCAGCTCTTCAAATACATTTTTCTTGTGAAAAGAAAATAATGATGAAATATATTGGATCAAAGTCCATTTATAGACAAAAAGATGGCTATACAATTATAATATTCAAATATTTACAAAACATGTTATATATACATCTGAGTTTTGCTCCTGTTCCCATATCTGTGAATCCACTACTTAGAAAAGGAAATCTTAAAGACAATAAATTTTAAAAACTTGTACATTTTGAGGGTAAGTCAACAGCTACTGAAATCTTTCACCCAAACCTGAAATCATTAATACTACTGAATACAGAAGGCTTTAAAGGAAGATTACCCTAAAATTCCTTGCTGCTGATGAAAATATTCACTAGGAAAGAACACAATAAACGATCCTCAACTCACTCTTTCCTCAACAGCCAAGCCTGATCAAAAAATGTTAACTTGAGTTTTACCTAATCTTTTTTCCAGCAAGCTTATTGTTTCTGTTTTCATGTTTAAGTCTTCTATCCATTTTGAGTTTAGTTTTGTGCATGGTGAAAGAGATAGGTCTAGCTTTAGTTTTTGGCAGGTTAAAGCCCAGTTTTTCAAGCAACATTTGTTAAAGAGGCTGTCTTTCTTCCATTGGGGATGTTTGGCTACTTTGTCAAAGATAAGGTGGCTTAGAGTATCCGGAGTTGTTTCTGGGTCTTCTAATCTATTCCACTGGTCCTTGGGTCTGTTACTTTGCCAGTACCATGCAATTTTTATCACAGTGGCTTTATAGTAGAGTTTTACATTGGGGATTGTAGTACTCCCTGCTATGTCGTGGTTGCTTAGAATTGCTTTTGCTATTCTATGTTTCTTGTGTTTCCAAATGAATTTTTGTATTATTTTCTCTAGCTCTGTGAAGTATACAGTTGGAATTGCAATTGAAATTGTATTGAATCTGTATAGTAGTTGTGGGAGTATAGCCATTTCGACGATGTTGGTTCTCCCTACCCAGGAACAAGGGATGTCTTTCCACTTTCTGCTTTCCTTTTCTATCTCAGTTTTCAGAGTCCTATAGTTTTCAGAGTGGAGGTCTTTCACTTCCTTTGTTAGGTTGATTCCTAGATATTTCATTTTTCTGGGTGCTACTGTAAAAGGGATTGACTCCCCCATTTCTCTTTCAGTGAGTCTGTTGTTTGTGTAGACAAAGGCTGTTGATTTTTGAGCATTGACCCTATATCCAGCAATACTACCAAATTTGGTAATTAAGTCTAGTAGTCTTTTGGTTGAGTTTTTAGGATCCTCTATATAGAGTATCATATCATCAGCAAATAATGACAGTTTAACTTCTTCCTTTCCTATCTTTAAAAGACAACCTATCTAAAAGACAACCAACAACATGGGAAAAAATCTTTACTAGCTTTTTATCAGACAAAGGGCTATTATCTACAATATACAAAGAACTCAAACAGATCAGCCTCCCCAAGTTTAAAGACCTGATTCAAAAATGGGCATCTGAAATGAACAGACACTTCTCAGAGGCAGAAGTCAAAGCAGCCAAGAAGCATATGAAGAAATGTTCAACATCACTGGTCATTTGAGAGATGCAAATGAAAACAACACTGAGATTTCCTCTCACTCCACAAAGAATGGCCTCTATCACAAAATCAACCAACAATAAATGCTGGTGTGGCTGTGGGGAGAAAGGGACCCTTCTCCACTGTTGGTGGGATTGTAGACTTGTGCAACCATTGTGGAGATCTGTGTGGACATTTCTCAGAAATCAAGGACTAGGGGTCCCATTTGACCTTGCTATCCCCCTGCTAGGAATATACTCAAAATAATTTTTAAAAATCACATTGGAAAGACAGATGTACACCCTTGTTCATAGCAGCTCAGTTCGTGATAGCTCAATCTTGGAAACAACGCAAATGCCCATCAACTGGAGACTGGATAAAGAAGATGTGTTTTTTTTTAATAAAATGGAGTATTACTCTGCCATAAAGAATGGCAAGATTGATGCATTTAGTTGCAAATGGAGACACTTGGAGGATATACTAATAAGTGAAATCAATAGATCACACATAGGCAAATTCCAGATCTTCTCTTTGACATGAACACCTGTAGATGCAAATAAGCTCTAGAAAGTATGACAGCTTTTATAGAGTGGGACATTTCCATAGGAAATTTGGTGTGGGAACGTAATGAGGGGAAGGTGTAAATATGATATGGAAAGAACATAAAAGAGTATGTATAAAGGGGGTGAGGAGGTGTGGGTGGGTAGGGATATGGGTAAAAATGAGAATTAATTTGTGTCATATACTGGTGCAAATTTCCCAATGTTCTACGTGATTGTGATATGTGTATAAATTGTACCAATAAAAAATTCAATTAAAAATGTAACTCGAGCATTTATCCATAATCCGTGGATTAGAAGTCGTGAAAGATAAGTCACATGTCTGGTAGCCTTTCACTCTAGGATGGTCTAGTGTTTGAGGAAGATGGGTGTTTTCCTAGGTGTACAGTTCTTGCCAAGAAACTCAAACATAGAAGTAAATACACTTCCTTATTATATTACATACATAATTTAAACACACTTATTTCTTTGCCAAAATATAAATGCCCTTTCTCTATTTGGGCCAGCTACTTGAAAATTGATACTATAAGTATCTCTGGTTTTAAGTAGATTTCTTAAAGCAGATTTTGGTATCTCATACATTTTCAGGTAAAATAACATGAATTTGAATTAGCATTTACAGCTCTAATAACACAAATACATTTTGATAGCTCTATTAGAATCCAGATATAAAAATAAAACTCATTATAACTAATAATAAGGGTACTTTTGCAACATTTGAGTGCATAACATTTGATATATAAATTTGAATTAAACGAGACACAAGATTTTGCATCAAGGATGGTAGCAGGATTCTTGGTATATTTCTGCTCTAGTGAATGAGTTTTCTTTAAGACTTATTTGATGCTAACACTTCTGATAACGTATTAGCATTTCAGATAAAGAACATATTATGACACTGTGAAACTCAGCCCATTTTCTGGCAGGGAAAATTAGGAATAAGTAAAAATTTCTATTTTTCTTCAATGCTGAAAATGTCAAGTATGAAACAGGGTCCTTACTCTCCTAGGAGAGGAGATTCTAGTCATGAGATATTATTGGGCAGGGATAATAAGACCTTCCTGTCCTAGAAGGAAGTCTCGCCCATGTCTGATATAAATGATCCTAGGAGAAAGAAGAAAATGATTAAAAGGACCAAAAAATGGACTGTAATGCCTCGGACCTCTGGCTGCGTTTGAGCTCCGGGGTGGAAGAGTCTTCACGCGCGTCTCCCTGTAGGTCTTAGGGAGTTGGGGAAGTTGGATAGTTAACCTCAGAAAGCACATGTGTGAGAAAGCCTCAGAGCAGAAAACAATTAAAAATTGTTCTGTCTTCTGTTCATAAAAATTACAATATTTAAGTTAATATAGTCTACATTCTTTTCTATCACAAGTTGTTTTTTTCCTGTTATCTCTTTTCCTCTATTCATATGCTTTTATTCATAAGCTTCTATTCATGTATGTTTTCCCTTTTGGCAATTTAGGTCTTCTTCATCATTTTGTAGAGAAGATAAACAAGGAAAATAAAAACAAGCTAGGCATTCATGTCGCATTTATCCCTTGAAAATAAATAGCATCGCCTTAGTACATGCCTTCTTATGAATTCACATTTTACTCTACTTTTGTATTGGAAATTACTGTGTGTCAACTGTGAAAAATGCCCTTTATTTACAAAGTAAATCGTATTACAAACAGACTTAGAAAGGGAAGTAATTCCATAACTTCAAGTTCAATGAAAGGAGAAATTTCACTGTTTCTTGGTAGCTTGGAACCAAACAGTAACAATGTTTGCAGAATCTGTATGCTCAAATCCAGTCATAGCGGAGAGGCAGACTTCAGTTTTAGGTCTTACCTTCAATGAAGCAATTAATCATACTAAAAACTACAATGCCCTGAGCAAAAAAAAAAAGAATGTACTTGCTTCATCGGATCTCAAAGTGGTTCTAAATAATTTCATTTGTTCTTATGACATATTCTATAGAGAAAAGGAATCAGACACTGTGTGTGATTCTCACCTATACTTTACCAAACAGCTTTGAGAAGGTCTGGTGACATTCTGGCACTGCATCCTATAGCTTATAGCCAACTGGCCTCTTGCCAGTTAGGACAGCAGCTGTGCTCTGCAGTGAATCTTAGCGCTGAGAGAAGAGTTGGCTCCATCACAGGATAAAGTAAGTGAGTGCCCAGCACAGTACATTTGAGAGATGCCTGGAATGCATTATTCTATGATATATAAGCGTATGTTCTGCTTTGCTAAAGAGTTATTTCATATACAGGATGAATGGGGAACACTCATATCAATATTTATATTGTTAGCATTAATATATAAAATTGTTCCCTAGCAAAGTGTTAGGAAAAGCTTGTTAATAATATAATTGAGAATATACAAAAATATACCCTCCTAAAACACACTCTATGCTAAAATATAAATTTTTACTAATAATTATAGTTAAATGAAAACATCCTAAAATAACTCAAAAGTTGTACTGCAAATAGTATGGCTACTGTTCTGACATAAATTGTTGCAGTAATACTTTCATTAATGAGTGTATAATGAAAGAGAAACAGTTAAGATTTTGATAAGAATTTCATAATTAAGCTGCCATTTAAAATGATGACATTACTATAGCCCTGGTGGGGGAAAAACAAATGGAACCAAAGGTATTTGGGTATGGAGGAACTCCAAAATTCTAGAGAAATGGCAGTGAAGAATAGGAAGGCATACGTAAAGAAAAATAAAATTCATCAGAATGAAAGAAGATGAAAATAGTGAAATTTTAGCAGAATTTCAGTATATCACTGAAGCCAGAAAAGAGATGCTTGTAGCTCTGAGTTTCGCTGATGATCCCTTGTTGTATTCTTCACTATGCAATTGTATTGTAGAGTTATTTCAAAAATTTTCAGTCTGATGAACATGTGAAACCATAGGTAAAGTCAGCAGAGTCTAAGCAGTCTTGGCTAGATCTCTCCATAGCAATGTCTATATGTTTTGGAATAGAGGGCTACCCTCAGAGAACAGTCTGTGGTAGACATCAAGCATAAGAATTAGTTATGAACATGATTGACTGAGATTCCATCTCATTCCACCAAGAATGGCTGCTAATGCAAAAACAACCAACAACAAATGCTGACAAGGCTGTGGGGGAGAAAGGAACACTTCTCCACTGTGGGTGGGAATATAGACTGGTGCAACCACATTGGTGTGGTGATTTCTCAAAACCTAGGATTAGAATTCTCATTTGACCCTGCTATTTCCCTTCTAGGTATATACATGCAAGTATTGAAAATATTCATATCACATTCATATATGTATTCCCATGTATAGCAGTTCAGTTTGTATTAGTTAAATCTTGGAAACAACCAAAATGCCCATCAATGGGAGACTGTTGATCACTTTACAGACAGGAATCACTTTAGGTTGATTTTCCAGGAACAAGTCCAATTTCTGCCACCAATGTTCAACAGAATTATAAACTTTTATCCTTAATATAATTTTACTTCTCATCTCATAATAATGCTGTCAATTATTATTTAGCTCTACACTGTCATTGTGTTGGTAATGTCACATGGCAAGAAACATTCTGGGTGTGTAAGCTAACACAGTAACTGATATGGAGACATGATGTCCACTGACAGTGCTGAGAACCAATTATTAAAAATGAAAATGTGGGGCCGGAGATTTAGCTCAGAGGTTCCGCCACCTGCCTCGCAAGCGCAAGGTCCTGAGTTCGATCCTGGTGACCACATACAATGCTGGGCGTAGCGACTCACCCCCACCAGCAATCAATACCACATACCACAGTGCTGGGCATGGTGGCTCATGCCTGTAATCACAGCACTTGGGAGGCAGAGACAGGAGGATTGCTGAGTTTGAGGCTTGCCTGGGCCCATAGTGAGCTCAGGGCCAGCCTGAACTACAAAGCGAGACCCTGTCTCAAAAAAAAAAAAAAAATGTTTAGCCTAGTGCAACACAATACGCATGAAATGGATGGTGGCTCTCTTTGCTTTGCCTTAGTTGGAAGGAAACCTAGCATACACTAGCTTTGAAAAGTCAAGATTATATGACAAACACACGTTGAATTTAAATGAAGCCAAACTGAAGTACTGACTCTGTCACTTAGCAGCTCATGCCCTGAACCCAGTCACTTACAGTCTATGGATTTCAGTTTACTCTTAAGTAAACATAGGTCATGTCTGGATGATTTTAATTAGGAGACTGTTATAAAATATAGGCATAATGTTGGGCATGGTGGCTCACGCTTGTAATCCCAGCACTCAGGTGGCAGTGACAGGAGGACTGCTGAGTTCGAGTCTTGCCTGGGCTACATAGTGAGCTCAGAGTCAGCTTGAACTACAAAGCAAGACCCTGTCTCAAAAAAAAAAAAAAGATATAGGCATAGGGACATTAAATTAAATCCATAGGCTCACTATTGTTGACTTCATTAGTCATGAACTAATTAATTTTAGAAGATATAAAAAGTTACAAGTAGAATAGAGAATGTGCTTCTATGTTGAAGTCTTTGATCAAGAAGAATACAAAAACAATTTATCTGTGATAAAAAGAATAAGTAATGCAATGAAGTTAAATTGAAGATGATAAAAATATCTATCAACTCTTGTTGTCTTGGCAATATTCAGTGAGGGTTAATACAAAATTTATAAAGTGCATTAAAAGCACAAAATTCCAAGACTATGTAGGTTTTGAAAATGATTCTTATTAGAATCAATCTGTTTATCTATCATCTATTGATCTATCAATCTTTCTCTTCTATACAAAGGCTTTATTTCCTAAGCAACATAGAAATCCAGGAGGCCTCTTTCTCATGTTGACATTTAGCAGTTATTTTCTGAGACTTAGTTTGCTGCCATGCTCCCTCAGACCACAGTGATTATTACGTTTCCAGATCCTGAAACTTAATCATTCTAAACATCTTTCAAGGCCATCACTTGCACTTCTTTGCAACATCATCCTCTTAAATGGCCCTGATATTTACCAGAAATCAAAGCAGAGATGGCAGTATTCTGAGGTCATCGCCCCTCCAAGCATCTGTGTTGAAATGTTTCCATAGGGTCTCGCATTGATTATTAGTTGGGATAAATCCAAAACTACTGTGTTCCTAAAGAAGACCAACACATGATTCAGAACCCAGACTGGGTGATATTCAGTGCTGCAATTCTTTTTCAGAATGACTGTGTTAATTTCTGGATTGAAGAATATTCTTACTCTCTTTTCTGGTCTGTTTTTTTCTTTTTCAATGTGGATCTTTATGAATCATAAATCCCAAAATAATTTATTCCTATAGTTGAATCAATATTCCAATTTTAACAGAGATATCTTCTAGTATGTATTCATATTGTATAAATTATATTGCAATGAATATGTATACAGCTTTTGCTTTGTTGTGTGTATGTTTGTTTTCTCATATGTATTTATCCACTGTAATTGTATTACAGAATACTTAAACACTTACATGTACAACACTTAAGAAAAGATGTTTTGATCATTCAAGTGATAAGAAAGTGAAGTTTAGTAAAGTTCATTCAGTTAGTAAAGTTTTAGCTTTGAATTTTCTGTCCACATTACATTTGCTATAAAACATTGCCTGTCTGAGGGCCAGGGTCATGTTTTTAAAAATTATTTTCAAAGATATTAACTCTTTTCTCTTTTCCCTATATTCCTCTTTCTCTTTCTCTCTCTCTCTTTCTTTTGTGGTACCGGGGATAGAACTTGGGCCCTTGTGCACCCAAGGTTGTTGTGGTACCACTTGAGCTAAATCCCCAGCCCTATTCTTCACTTTCTTATCATTCCACTAAAGAAAAATACTCTTTCTATATATAAGATATATGTTTGATATATAATAATTATTACATATTGTTTTAGTAGAACACCTTGTGGTGTCTCTATTTTCCTAAATGTAAGATCTTTGATGGATCTGGGTAAATCCATTGATAATTAGCCAGTTACATAACTAGCTTGGAGTAAATCCTAAAATAATGAATGAATACATTAATTATATGCCAGGATTTGTTATAGTTTGAGTGAATGTTAAAGAACAGTGTTATGGTGGCTGGTTAGATTTCTTCCTTACCAATACTTTAGTCTGTCAAAATTTCCATCTTCAGGAACAAACATTTTTTTTTTCCTTCACTTGTAGCTTATCTTCAGTAGACTTAGAACTAGTGATTTACATACATTTCCATACAATACATATAAATTATTTTATCATTTTTATTTTACTACTATTACCTTATCTTATTAAGCAACTGATATGTCTGATAAGATTTTATCTAAAGTAACTGTCACCTAACTCAGAGACAGCCTCAAGCAAAATAAAAATTATAGAAGTAACAAAATTGGGAGAAACCACTTCTAATATATTGTCCCATCTCATTTCCCTTCACAATTGGACAGTTTGTCAAAACTTGGCCTTTTATGCACACAATTGCATGCACAATTTATGTTTCATGCCTAGGAAAGTCTAATTTTTAGACTTTCTTTTTGAAATGCTGAATTAACAAAGAGTATTCACCATCTGATTGACCACAGAAATTTATAACCCTATGAGTTTAAGTGATGCAAAATCTAAGCCCTTCAAAGTATCTCTCAGAACTGATGAAATATGAAATACTGATGTGACTCAGTAAGTCTAAATAATTCCAGGTCAGGTGCACTAACAAAATGAAAGCCATCAAGTCTATTTCACATTGTTAGATCTCTTACTGATTTAAGGAGCATTTAATTTAACTTGTATTAGCAGAGCTGGATGTAAATAGACTGATGATTTCTAAAGATTTTGATTCAGATTATTTCCATCACTGAGTTCAAATGTTATATTTTCAGATCTCTATTTTGGGTGTGTTTGATATATTTCATTACTAAACTCTACTAATAGAGTTGTCAACATCTGAAAAGAAATTGAGAAATCATGAAGGAGTGAGTTTCCTCACTAAAGTTAATCAATCAGCGGTTCTCCTAATGTTCATCTCTAGTTCCAGCCCCAGGTCTATGACTAGTGGAGAAATGTCACAGCAAAATTAGATCCCTGGGGTACAAGGTATATTAAAACCTTACCACTCTTTGATATATTAATATAGTCCTCCTATATTAAAACAGGGCTACCATCACTTTTATTTCATTAGTGATGGATTTTCCCCTTTGTAGACACTGCTAAAGAAGAAGAAATCTAGATATAAGCAATAATGTAAATAAATGTACCACTAAATGAATATTTTATTTTTCCTAAAGAATAATTCTTAGTACAAAAATAAAAAAAATGACTCCCTTAAAACAGCTGTCTCTAAAAAAATAGCATTTGGATTAAATTCATTGAAATAAATTACATCTTTGTTATTCTGCATCAGAATCAGCACTGTACCATTTTAGCTGTTTTGTGTGTGTGTGTGTGTGTGTGTGTGTGTGTGTGAGTGAGATAAGGGGATTGAACTCGTGCCCTTGTGCATCCAAGGGTGGCACGGTACCACTTCAGCTAAATCCCCAGCCCTGCACAGTCTTTTTAAATTAAAATTTTATAGTACATATTTGCAGTACATAATGGCAACTTCATATAGGGTTATTGGTGCATATGTATAGCAGAACTCAATTCATTTTTTCATGTACTCCACTCCCTCCATCTCTTGTCCCATTTCTTTTTACAAAAGATTTCTCTCTATTTCATATTATCTATTTTTACATATATATTTTGTGGTTTTGATTTTCTTCTTCTGGTTTTTTTTTTTTTTTTGGTCTGGAGATCAAACTCAGCACCTCATGCTTGCCAGGCAAGCAGTATGCTGATGAGCTATAGATTTGTTTGCCTGCATAAGACATTATGGAATAATTAAGCATGTGTCTCTGATTTATTTCATCTGATATTTTGGTTTGAAGGTATATCCAGTTTCTTACAAATGACTCATTTATTCTTCTTTATAGCCAAGTAATACTTCATTGTATATAAACACATTCTTTTTCTATCAACTTTTGACTTCATTAAAATTTTATTTATTCTTTTTAAAATTGATTTTATTGATACATTTTATTTTTATTTGTTTGTTTGTTTATTTATTTATTTATGTATTTATTTATTTATTTTTGTATTTATTGAGACAGGGTCCTGCTGCATAGTTCAGGCTGGCCCTGAGCTCACTATGGAGCCCAGGCAAGCCTCAAACTCAGCAGTCCTCCTGTCTCTGCCTCTGGAGTGCTGGGATTATAGGTGTGAGCCATGCCTGGCACTGTGGTATGTGGTATTGATTGCTGGTGGGCGTGAGTCTTCACACCCGGCATTGTTGTATGTGATTACTGGGATGAACTCCGACCTTGCTCTTGTGAGGCAGGTGGCAGAACTACTGAACTAAATCTCTGGCCCTTATTGGTACATTTTATATATGCATTATGTTAAAATCAATATTAAGAATTTGTACCAGTACATGAATTCAGACATTCTTGAATGACACAGTACCCACAGGCTATTCTGTGAAATCCTACTATGAGATTCTGTAATTTAGTCAGTCACATTTAACACAGCAGAAATGTGTGGCTTGTAAGTAGAACCTTCATGAGTCAACAGCAATTAGGGATTAGTCAATTCCAATTAGGGTATAAAAGTTACATAGTCTGTAAAAGGAAAGGATTTGCTAGGGAAAACATGTGCAAAAGACATATTCTTCAAATTTAATTTAATTTGAAATAGAGAAATATGTGTACAGAAACAATTTTTCTCATGTTTCCAAGGTACAGAATCCTGCAAGTCAGTAACCCTGTACTTGGCTCCTTCTATCACCTTCATTCAAAATTCAACCTTCTGATGTTGAAAGCAAATATTAGGGACACATAGGTGGATAGTCTTTTCTACATTTTTTCTGTCACATCATGTTATGGTGTTTTGACATCCCATGTAGCAGGTAAAACAGCCAGGCACCTGAGAGACAAGAGTATAACAGAGCCAAAGACAATTGAAACATTTGTAGTAGGAATTCTTGATCTTAGCAAAATTGTCTTAAAATTATAATTTTGTTGTCACAACACGAATGTAATGACTAGCATCATAATACCCCAGGTTACATTGTTTACTTTATATTCTTATATTATCCATTCTCTATAAATTATATATTGTTACATTGTATAGAAAGTGAAAAACTTCCTTAAATATTTTGACACTAAATGTAGTGAGACTTCATGGGAGTGACCTAAGTCCCTGATGGCCTATACAATTACTAAAGTGCTCTACAGACATCTATCAGTATGGTGAACTGCTGAAGTATGTACACATTTTTTTGGTGTATGCTGTGTACATTTATATCAATATTTCCATTATGTTTTCTTAATATTTCTTAATATTGGTATCAGTATCTCCATAATATTTTCTGAATTATAATTTCCTTATTCTGTGAAACGTATGTTAAATAATATCTGAAAGTGTCGCTACTATTGAATATTTAAAATCTTCTGGGATTCTAAAAATGTTTCCAACTGTTAAAACATATCCTATTAATAGTAATTGTTATATAATTAGAGCTGTGAATTTTGAAACATCCAAATAATCATATAAACAACTGAATCATTACCATCATTAGAATATACCTTCTAGTATTTCACTAGATGAAGAGCATAACTACATGTACAATACTTATTTTATATCCCTATACCTCAAATAATGAATTCATATTTGTAAATTATACTCACTAACCAAAATTAAAGTGCTCTAACATAACAAATCATGTGTGAATGTGTATATCAATTTTAGGAAATAAACTTATGAAATCAAACCTAATTAACATCCCAGAGTATTAGAATTTAGAGGAACTATGGGTTTTGCAGAATGATTTTTGGGTCACAATCTGAAGTAACACAGGCTACCAATGGACATGCAAAATTTCCAGGTTTCCTTGTTTTGCTTTAGAGTCAACCAGGAAATTACTTAAGCTACTAGCATAGACTCAAATAGGGAATATCAGTAAAATATGGGGTCTGTGTAGGTCAATTAATTTTTAAAGTATGGTAATTATGATGATTCAATTTAAATGTGACACTGTCTTGTTACATACAAATTTGATTCTATAATGATATTTCTAGTAAATAATAGGTAACAAATGCTTTTAAAAAGGACAGAAATAAAGGTATTTATCCATCAATCTACTCCAGAAGATCTAAGTTTGCACCGAGTGGTTTTCTGCTTGAAACTTTAAAAATGTTTGTACTCATGATTTTAATTTCAGTTCTTTGCTTTTACTGAGCTTTATAATCTCCTTTGGCAACTCACTAATCCATGTTTATTTTGAATCCAAGTACTCAGATTTTGTTAGATACAAATTCTGGACGAATCTGTTAGCAGCAGATACTTCAGCATAAACTAAACTCTTGGTGAATTACCTCTTTACTGAGATATCTCCTAAGGTCTTAAGTGTCATTCAGTATTTCTACAAAAAAAAAATCATGAAAGTGCTGCAGCCAGTAAATAATTACTAAGGCCCTTTTATCCTTTCATATTTCTAGGAATTCTCTCTCCCCCATTCTTACTGTAAGATTTTTTTTTTTTTTTCTTTTTGAGACAGGGTCTCGCTTTGTGGTTCAGGCTGACCCTCAGCTCACTATGTAGCCCAGGCAAGCCTCGAACCCAGCAATCCTCCTGCCTCTGCCTCCTGAGTGCTGTGATTACAGGTGTGAACCACCACGCCCAGCACTGTGGTATGCGGTATTGATGACTGGTGGGCGTGAGTCACCACGCCCAGAATTGTATGTGGTTACAGGGATCAAACTCAGGACCTTGCTCTTGCAAGGCAGGCGCCGGAAACATTGAGCTAAATCTCTGGCCCAAGATTTTTATTTTTTATAATTTATCATATAATTTGGCTTAAACACCATCACGTTGAAGCCATGATATCCAAAATAATTCTTTTACATATCAAGAAAATTCAGTTTTCTTGTTTTTTTCAACAAAATTTATTCATCTGACAAATGTTTGAGGAGAATAAATAAATAAGCAAGGCTTATAAACAAAGTATTTTCTCCATGCAAATTTATCAGTAAATTTTCAGACTCGTGGGGGATAATTGGTCCATAGACAGATATATAAGCAATATTGAGACTAAAATATAAATTGACATTTTCAAAGTACCCAACTTATATAAGAGTTAAGAAGATGCTTCTCAGAAGATACAGAATTTAAAACAGTACTTAAAAGCTGAGTATTCCAAATGAAGGAGGAAATGAATCTGAAAATAAAAATTCAATTATGAAAAGCAATGAGAGAAACAGATTTTCTGTGTTTGTAAATGGCTGACAAGTGTTTTAATAGTATAATGTTTGTATGTAAGAAGGTAAGGGTTATAATAGGAATCAATTCAATGAAGAAAAAGAAAGACCAATCAGAGAGGAAAGGGCCTACTTGATGAAAGAATCCTTGAAAGTAAAGGTAAACTAATGAGAATGTAGATTACTTTTTTTTTTGAGACAGGGTCTCACTTTTCAGTTCAGGCTAGCCCTGAGCTTACTATGTAGCCCAGGCAAGCCTCAAACTCAGCAATCCTCCTGTCTCTGCCTCCCGAGTGCTGGGATTACAGACATGAGCCACCATGCTCGGCACTGTGGAATGAAGTGCTGATTGCTGGTGGGCATGAGTCTCCACACCCAGCATTGTTGTATGTGGTTACTGGGATCGAACTCAGGACCTTGCGCTTGCGAGGCAGGTGCTGGAACCTCTGAGCTAAATCTCCGGCCCAAGATTATTTCTTTTAGATAGCAGATAAGACAGAAAACCAATGGGGATGGGGTCACAGACAGCAAAACCAGTTAAACCAATGGGAAGGCAATTATAAAAGCTATAGTGGAAAGCTGTAGAGCTTAGCTCTCCCTGGCAGTACAGGTGGTGAGAAGCCTGGTCCAAGACACTGGCCCAGGGTCCAAGTTCATTCAAGCACAGGGTGAGCACAATGTGACCTTCCATGTGTTCTTCCGGTGGAAACCTCACAAGACCCACATGGTGTGTCCAAGATAAACTTACAAAGCACTGTTATTCAAACAGTGAATTTCCACTCACCTTTACTGCCCTAAAGTATTATTTCCTTCTGCATTTTTCTGTTGGATACCATATACAACTAGTATCCATACAGCTGATGAGCCAATTCTCTCATTTTTTATTCTATTGTTTTAACTTATTTTATTTTATATGTCTACTTAATTATTTTTCAATTTTTATCATATTAGCACATGATAAATGTAATCTCTCCCTTTAGAGAACCCAAAGCTAATCGTAACATTGTCTCTCACAACTCTGTCATGCTAGGAAACTGTGAGAATTTTCTAAGTCCCTTTATTATTTGTTTCTCTGCCAAAAGGCAATATTGATGAAGAGTTAGAATTCCTACATTTAGGCATTTTTAAATTAATAGAGTGTTGTTAAACAGGAATCCTACCTTGCCCATAAATTGTTACCCAATTACTGTTAAATGATTTTTAGACAGCTATTGTTTTTTAAATTCAGAATTGCAGTTAAAGTTTCCATAAGTACTCAGTAAGATAATTAATCTAGTGAATGTATGTCTTGATTTTGATGAGGTCACTTGTCACCAAAAACACACTATAAAGATCCATGTGAGGTTATGGCACATTTGGTGCACAGGCTAGGCAGATATATCAGACTAGGAAATTCATTTCTAATCACCTATTTTTTCTTGTAAGTTGGAAATGGGTCCATGCAGAAGCAATTTTACCCTATCCATATGTTTTAATGGAGTTATTGTCTTCAGACACTCCAGACTCTATACTTGAACAAGGGAGGCATGATTCTGACCTAATCTGGATATTACCTTCCATGAGAGATGACACATATGAAATGAGAAAATCAACAAAAATCTTACACCCTGTGAAAATGTCTGAGAAAGAAAAGAAAAAGGTCCATTAGTTCACACAGTAGCACAAAGATATGAGGTAAAGAAGTCAAATCACAGTTTCTACTGTATTTGAAAATTCATCCCTTGTGTGATATTGACTTTAGAAGAAAGCCCAAGCTTATATATTCACTCTACAAATGATTATCAAATTCTTATTAATGGCTAAATTCTACAAAATTAAGAAAGCTGCCTTCTCCTATCAAACAGGCTAACTTGTGTACTAATTTGTCTTCTTGACTTACTCTTTGTGAAGATGGAACAAAACCACTTTTGTTTTATCCTTTCTTTATCATAACAGGCTGAAGAAGACAAACAGAGGACATTCCTTAGCTTTGTTGATTCCATGTGTCTAGACCAAAAGATGTTCAGATAGTCGGCAGCACATGATTTCTGGGCTCACCTGTGGAGGTGCACCTGGAGAGACTACTCTTTGAATCATTAGACTGAGCACAAAATGTTGTCATCATCCACGTGGACAGGTGTCTCTCAATCTGGTGTGGACCAGTTAAGGAAAAAAAAAAAAAACAGAAAGGGCCAATTTGCTCTCCCTTGAGTTAAGATATCCACATTCTTTTGTCCTCAGACACTGGTGCTTCTGGTTTGGGGCCTTTAAATCCAGTCTAGGTCTTACAGCATCACCCCTCCCAGGTTACCAGGCTTTCAAATTCTGAACGACTGTCTTGGGTTCTCAGAGCATCGGACTGACGCACACCCCAAGCTCTCCTGGGGCTTCACACTGCAGGCAGCAGATCCACAGGCTTCTCAGCCGCCATCATTATCCGATGCAAAGCTCATAATAAATCTCCGCGGTCACCTCTTCTGTTCATTCTGTTTCCCTGGAGGACCACACCGGCACTACATTATCACCAGCGAATAGAGCACTAGAGAGAATACTGAGCAGGAGAATGTCCAGAATAACTCACCACTTCCACCTTACTTAGAAGGAGCTACAGGGACTCCTCACTGTAAACATAAACTAATGTCAAGACTGAAATTTTAGTAGAACTGAAAGTAAAATTTTGAAGCAAAACTAGGGCATGAGTATTTTTCAGACATACTAAATGATTTTAAAATCTTGTCATAGGAATGAAACTTTTAGTATTATATGATGGAGATGCATGCAATTGAAGTTAAGAACCAAGCTTAAATATCATATTATTTCCCTTCCAAGTAAAACTCAAATTATTAGTAAAGAGGAAAATAAAAACAGATGCAGGAATGAGAATTGCTAAAACAGATCTTTTCCACATGGAAAGGGAACTGAGAGATGGCAAGAACGGGGTGGACGTGTGTTAAAAAAATTACTGAGTTGTGTTATGTACACACACCAGGGCACTTGAGGAGTGCCACCATAATGTATGCAAATGTGCAAATAAATATACAAAATTGAAAAAAGAAAGATGAAGAATCCATGGGAATGAATACAATCACAAAGAAGCCAATTTATATTCTCTTTTGTAAGAATTGTATCTATTGAATGAAACAACAGAGCCAATCTCTTCTTGATATATATTATTAATTCAAACAATCCTATTTTCTTGCAAGTATATATTTTCCTGAAATAAATCACCACTCTATTCTATCTATAATATTTAGACCAGTAGAGTATGAAAATTTTTGTTAAAAACTTCAGTTTTCAATTTACAGTTTCCCACCTACTCTGAAGTCCTTTAAATTATCTGAATGGATAACTATAAATTTCTACTAAGGTGCAAATTAAAAGGCCAGAGCTTAAATTAAATGAAACAGTAGCAAAGTGATTCATAAACATTTTAAAGGTATAATTATTAAAAACAACATAGAACTAATTCTAAGAAAATGTGGAAAAATATATTTTAGCATGTACAAAAAAGAAATAAAAATATTAACTTGATCGCGGCTTGTTTAGTAAAAAATTGGTTAAGAGAATAAAAGAAAGCTCAGATAACACAGACTTTTAAAATGGATTTAGCTTCTGTTACAAGGAATGGTAAATGCAAGAAAATGGAAATAAGGAAAAGGTGCAAGAGGAGAGGGAGGGAGGATGAAGGAGTGATTTGAAATGAAAACATTATATATCAAAACAAGTATCAATAGCCAAGCCCAGTAGAGACATTCTTTGAAAACTTAAGGCAAAATGCCAATTTGGACTGCAGATGAGTAGATGAAAGGAAGTTACAAATTTATAGAATGAAATTGCCAGGCACTTAAATTATAATAAAGTTTAAAGTCCTGTGGAAAGTTACAAATGGTGTTAGGAAGGAAAAAAAATTAGTGATGCTGGTAAACTTATTGTCTGAAGGCTTTTTATCTTGAGGATATCAGTAAGTTATCTATTGTGTGTTTTACATTTTTTAATTCTATGTCTTATAATCATTAATGTTTGTGTGATTGTGGAGTCTTTTGACAATGACATTCAAGCATGATTAACTCAAATTTATATTAATGATCTTTAAAGTTTTACTGTAGCTATGCTTTTGAGACAAACATCCTCCATAAAATTATTTCAATGTTCTTCTTATTTATAGTGTTTGAAATGCTTACATTTTTGATACATCTGCCATTGAATTCATGATATATAACAAGGGGAGCCAGGCAAAATTCTTACCCAAAACTGTACTCATTTTCCTCAAACATTTTAATTAACTATCATCTTTTTTACATCAGCTCAAAGTTCAGTAATGCACATATCAGTGGTATCTGTTTTGGCTACATGGTGTGCACTGACTTTATGAGTTCTTTTTGTTCTTGGGGGCTGGTTGTGACTGGGGTTGATCAACTGATGATTCAGGTTCTTCTGTACGACCTTCAAAGTCTCTCACCTATATGCAGGCAGATCTCAGTGTCCTTAGACAGACACTGGCCCAGAATTTCTCAATTAATCCCAAATAGCAAAGTGTATTGCAATGTTCCTTCTAGAACATTAAACGGCAAAATCTGTATCTGAGCCCCTGTAGAAGCACAAGTGGCTGGCATTTGTGTTATAACTCAAGACTATTTTTGTAAATAAAAACTAAAATTCCAGACATAACCCAATTTGATTGTAAATTAGGCTGGTCATAACTTGCAGGTCCACTCTAATGACTTTTAAGAATTTTTGATGTTTGGTTTCAAGTACTATTCCTTTTCTCTAGTCCCTAATTTTTAAGAAAATTAACATAAAAATCATCCAAATAAATGAAACAAGCCAGACATTGTGGTGCAATCCTGTAATGTCAGCATCAAGGAGGTTGAGATTGGTAGGGTTACTGCAAATTCAAGGTCACCGTGGGATACATAGCAAGACCCTATCTCAAAACAAAACAAAACAAAATTCAAAAATTTAAAAAGAGAAAAGAAAGAAAAGATCCAATGTAAGTGAATCTTAAGACTAACATATAAACCCAGGCAACCAATCAATCCCTTCTAGAATTGCACTGCAATTTCTTTGACTCATAGATGCAATTGACGATAAACATGACAGGTTAGATTCACCAGAAAAAGAAATCTACTCAAAGAAAATGTGGTAAGGGAAAGCAATGAGGGTAAAAAATAAATATGTTTGAAATGAAAAATAAAGCACACGTATATAAAGGCTGGGGAGTTGTGGAGTGGGTAGGATATGGGTAAAAATGAGAATTAACTAGTGTCATATACTGGTACAAATTCCCCAATATTGAGTGTGACTGTGAGCAGTCTATAAAATGTACCAATAAAGAATTCAATTAAAAAAAAAGAACTTAGGGAGCCAGGGATTTAGTTCAAATGTACTGTGCCTTCCCTGGAAGCACAAAGGCCTGAGTTCAATCCCTGGTACTGTGGGAAAAAAAAAAAAAAAGCAAAAATAAAACAAAATCTTGAAGATCAAATGGCAGGTACAACACTTATTTAAAAGATCCAACGAAAAGGGAATTTTAATAACCTGGAGTTTATTGTAATAACAAGATCAGTTAAGGTGTTATAGAGCCACTGGTGGCCTTAGCTCAATCCATTAAGAGTTCTAGAGTTAGAATGGACAACTGGTGTTGCCAAGATGGTCAAAAAAGACTCAAACACTCAAAAATTAACATTTCTGTGGACGGGGTGATTTTCTTCGGTGAGGTAATTTCTAGATGGGGTGTCAGCTGAGAGCATGTTGTGCACTGGACACCTCAAGTTATGGCACTAATTATTTCACTGCAGAGTTGGGGTTTCACAGTTTCTACAATTTCAACTTCACAAAACTTTTAAATCAGGAGGCTGATTTCCATTTACTTGGCTGTTTTGTCATGATTAAGATTAAGAATCTTTTTTCAAATAAAGCCCACATATTTGCATATAATTTAAAAATTGAAGTTTCTATTGCTACTATAAAATATTGTTTAAATAGTCATTGTATTTTTATAGATATAAGACCTCCTGATTGCTGATACTAATCTAACAGCCTTCTCTAATTTCATTTATTCATCTCATCTGTTTCTAGTTTTATTGTCATTGTTAAATGCTTTAACATATCTTTATTCTCTTCTTACATATTTATTATGTTAAAACTTAAGAATTGTCTATATTCTCAATGTTTTTATCACACATTTTTTGTAATTTCAGCTATAATTTATTTACCCTAAGCAAATTTATAGTTTGTTGTTTTAAAATTTCTCAAATGGTTTTACAATTCTGTATTATTTATATATGAATTGCATTTTGTTGAACAGTGCATCTATCATATGAATTCTAATTTTGCAAAAATTTCTTTCCTATCTACACCTTTTATATATTTCTTTTGATTATTGGCTTGATTTGATTAATGTTTCAAGTACTACACTGAACAAGGACTGTATTAGAGTTGTCCTTGTCCTGTTCCTTTTTTGAGCATGACTTCACTTTTCTCCCCATTATATCATGCATGCTACATGCACATTACATTGCTTCAAATATAAACAGGTAAAGTCCTTCTGTACCTAATTTCTGTGTGGTATTTACGATACAGAAATGTTCATTGTGACAGAAGCTTTGTTTTGCATTTTTTGCATTTGTGAAGATAATTGTAAGAGTTTTAGTATTAATTTTATGTAGCTGCTATATTATGCTGATTTGTGTGTGTGTTGAACCCTTGAATCACTGGAATGAAACCAATTTAATCTGTGCTGTTGGATTATATTTGCATGAAACTTAACTGAGGATTTCACATCTCTGTTATCAAGTATATCAGTTTTATATTTTGTTGAGTATCCAGTTTTGTTTCAAAGAGATACTGCTTCACAGAACAAATTTGGAAGCTCTTCTTTCTATTTCATGTTATAGTGTGAGGAGCATTGGTAAAGTTCTGATAAAAGTTTTCAGTAAATTTCTTGTCTTTGTTGTTTCCTATTGATTTATGTGTTTTTTGTTCATTGGTTCAGTTTTGTTAGTTAAATATGCACATGAATATATCCATTTCTTCTATATTTTTCATATTAGAATATGTTTTTCAAGATACTTCCTAGTAGCCAGGCATGGTGGCTCATGCCTGTAGTCCCAGCACTTGGGAGGCAGAGGCAGAGGCAGGAGGATTGCTGAGTTTGAGGCTTGCCTGAGCTATTTAATGTGTTCAGGCCAGTCTGAACTACAAAGAGAGACCCCCCCATCTCAAAAAAAAAAGTATATTCCTCTATATCCACGTATTTATGTATTTCCTTTGGTTTTTGTGTTTTTTAAGTATGATTCCATTGTAATTGATAGCATATATGAGATGATTTATCTATTTATTCAATTTGTATTTTCTTTCTGCCTTTAAATACACTCATTCTGCAAAAGTTTCAGTAACCCTTGAAACAATGAGCATTGCTGTTAGATGAAACACTCTGTACATGTCTGATAAATTAGTTTAATTTTATTATAGTTTAACTCTGATGTTTGTTGATGTGTTGTTGTCTGGCTGACCTATCACTTTTCAAATTGGGATACTGAAGTCAGTCACTATAATTATGTTGAGGTCTAGTTGTCCTTTTATTTTGTCTGGTGTGTGCTTTATGAAATAGAGTACAACAATATTTTATATTGCCTTCTTCATTGTGGTGCTTACTTGCATCCTTTTTTTGTTCATTGCTCATTTTTCTAATCTTTCTTTTGAATTATTTGGTTTGATGTCACTATAATCAGTTTCTACACAAGTATTAACTTTTGAAAAAGTCATATTGCTTTTTCATTTTTAATTTCTATATTGAGATTCACAAATTTCTTGGATTACATTTCTCTACTTTTATGTCCAGTTTTGTAGGAAACAAATTTTTCTTCAAGTTGTGTTTTATATATCAGTTTGTTGTGAATTGCTCCTTGTATTTCCAAGTCACTTTCACTATAATTTCTTTCAGACTTCTTTGGTGATGGTATGCATATCTTTTCATTGTGAACATTTTCATAGGCTGAGCATCTCAGTTTCTCAATAGGTTTAACAAAACCAGAATCTTCATTGTCAGGAAATGGTGTTGCAGAACATAGAGAGCATATGCCCTGTATGATTACATATCAAGAACGTCTTTCTTTAACAATATGAGGATGCCTTATACTGAAGTCACTCATAGGTACACTGTTCATAACCTTTGTGTTGTTTCTACAGGAATTACATGTGTAGGTATCTAGAAGCAAGTTTCCGGATTCTCCCAAGAGACATGGGTACAATGTACATTGTGGTTTTGAAGAGATTTTATTACTCATATTGTTGGGTTAACACATTCAGTGAAGTGTAAAGGTGTAGAGTTATACATGGAGTAAGAAACACTGTCTCATATCTGGTTGGCTGTTTTTTATAACAGATATAACATTAAGACATTGAATTGTATTTTGTTTCCTCTACTTCCAGTCTTAAAATATGATCTTATTTGTTTGCTACTTTGGAACATAATTGCTGTTGGATTTTTATGAGTCTTTAATTGAGAAAAGAAATGAGAAAAATGTGGGGAAAGATAATAAAATATGACAGAAAAATATAAAGTACAGAAATGATTATGGTTTTATAAAATACTTTTCCTGAACAAAAAAATGGAGTAAAAGGACCAGAACTTTAGCTCAGTGGTTCTGGTGCCTGCCTAGCAAGTGCAAGGTCCCTGGTTCGATCCCAGTAACCACATACAACAATACTAGGCATGGTTGTCATGCCCACAAGCAATCAGTATGACACACCACAAATGCCAAGCTTAGTGGGTCAAGTTTGTAACCCCAGCACTCAGGAGGCAGAGGTAGGAGGATTGCTGAGCTTGAGGCTTGTCTGGGCTATATAGTGAGCTCAGGGTCAGCCTGAATTACAAAGCGAGACCCTGTCTCCAAAAAAATAAAAGGAGTAATACACATTCTATATACTCTTATTTCCCTGTGATTATTACTGTATAGGGCTGGGAATGTGTCACAGTGGACCAGTGCCTTCCTAGCAAGTATAAGTCCCTGAGTTCAATTTCTGGTACTAAATAAATAAATAAAATTTACTTTTTATTACATAGATTCAGTTAATAAAGATTGCAGGGGCCGGAGGGTTAGCTCAGTGGTTCCGGCACCTGCCTCGCAAGCGCAAGGTCCTGAGTTCGATCCCCGGTAACCACATATAATGCTGGGCGTGGAGACACGCCCACCAACAATCAACACCGCATACCACAATGCCGGACGTGGTGGCTCACGCCTGTCATCCCAGCACTCGGGAGGCAGAGACAGGAGGATTGCT
>PVIC010016673.1:0-33609 GCA_004025085.1 Thryonomys swinderianus | reverse complement strand
TACAGGGATGGATGGCAGAGACCCGCCCCTCCCTCCAGCTCCCCCAGCCCAGCCACCAAGGGCTTCCTAGAAGGAGCTCAAGGCCACTGAGCTTCGTCCCCAGGCCGCCAGTCAAGGGTACACCTTTGGCAGGGGGTGCCTGCGCCCAGGCTCCCAGGCTTCCCCTCTGGCTCTCTCAACGTGCCACTGTCATTCTGCCGTCCTCCACGCCCCGCCCCCTGCCCCTACCCCCTCTCTGGAGGCTTCTCCTGAACACGGAAGCCCCTTTCTGCTCCTGCCTCCTGCCATCGCTGATAAGCATCCGTCTGTCAGGGAGCAGGCACCCCTGTCAGCTGCAGTTAATTGTGCATTTTTTTCTTTCTCTTTGTGCAGACTGTAGACTCAACAACAAGGACCATGTCTTCGTTTTGCCAGTCGAAGCACACAAGTTTATTAAGGGTACACACGGATGCAGACTTTGGGGGAGGAGTGCAGTCAACAGAACGGATAAAAGGAGAGTGTAGCTTTTGGGTGAACACATTCATTTGCCGTCCATTGGCTGGTGTTAGAAGGCAGAGGAAAAGAACAAAAGCATACTTTAGTATTTTGACACAGCGGCACACGCATTTTTAGCACAAGCTTCCCGGATGGGCCTGGTGTCTGCAAAGTGGTCCTGCTTAGACAGGGAGACCACCAGAGGCCACAAAGGCACTCGTGAAGCTGTGATTTGACGTCCCTTAGCCACAGCTGGCAGGCTCCAGCCATCTCTTTACAACCTGAGGAAGGCTGCAGAGGAGTCACTTAAGGTGCACTTTGCCTGCAGGCTGCAGAACCAATTAGCTACCCAGAGCTCTGTGGGGCCCCTGCCTGGCCAATGAGAGCAGAGTCCTGGATTTAGCGACTGGAACTTTCACCCAGCAACTGGTGCCTGGCCAGGGCTGAATCTGCAGTAGCGCCCGGTGTGGACTCTTGGCCACCCGCAAACCAAGTGGGTTGGGGGAGGTTCGGTCCCATTCTGCCCCACGTGGCCACTCAGGGCCAAGCACTTCCAGGAGAATCTAGTTCCACTTGTTTATGGTGAGTGCAAATAGCACTGGGGCACCCAGCAACTCCCCAGGGGAGACTGGCTTTTCTGACTCCAAACCCCGAACCTTAGCACATCTACTTCCCTCACAAATCGAAGAAAGCTTCCAGTCTGAGACGGACTTGGCAAGCATGTTATTAGTAACTGCCATGCTTATTAACAAATTCAAGCCAGCCTGCTGTGGAAATGAGTTGCAGCAACGTGACACAGTTTCCCGACACACCTCGTCAGGGCACATCTTAATCTGTCCCTGATTTTTAACATCGTGGTTCAGGTTATCTGGGGCACACAAGGCCTTCTCCCGGATGGTGGGGTGGGTGGTGGTGGCTGTGTTTCCAGTGACGGATGGGCTAGCTACATGTCTATTGGACTCGTGGCTGAGTGAGAAAACAGTGTCCTTGGGCTCAGCAAACAATAGTTTTCCCTGGAGAGGAAAATACCAGCAGTGCTCAGGACCACAACTACTAGTTTTATAGCTTTGAGCACTCCTTGTTTTTTTTCGTTCATATGGAAATGGCCTCTGTTTTATTGCGTTTGCTCTTTTAGCCCTTCCTCCCCCTGAGGGCCTGTCCTCAGTACCCCCAGGGGCCCCAGGCTCTGTCCAGTCCTCATCCTTATTCCAGGGTGGTGCCATAGTTGTGAAATCAAACCAAATGGTGGACTCCTCCTCATCCAGCTCCTGGCCACCCCCCCATTGGTCTTCCTCCTCCTCGTCAGAGTTGGCACCATTGTCCTTCCCTAAAGTCAGTTTGTAAACACAGTAGCAGGCACCAGCCCCAATCATTAGTCCTGCTGCCATCCAACCCACTTCTCGGGCCTGGCCCATGGTTAGGTCTTTGGCAGTTTTGGGGGCAGGATGGGAGAACTCCTTATTCCACTTGACTGAAGAGGTCTCTTAGTGCCAGCATGATGGTGCCGGGAAGCAATCTTTTGCCTTTCCTGGGTTTCAGTACTTCTTGTCAGGAATCTGTGGGTGAGAAAGAGTATCAGGAAGTTTGTGTTATTTGAAGGGTCTCTGCAGATTTGAAGTTTGCATTCTGGTTGAAAACTCTGGATTATAAGTAAACTTTTTGTTCTTTTCTGTCTCTCATCGCTTACCCTTAGGATCCATCATTTCTTTTCTAGATCCCTCAGGAAGAGGGAAAGATACAGCTGTGTTCCACATGATCAGCCTTTTGAGAGTGAGGCTTCTCTCAAGTGGATTTTTTCTATTGCTACACATCTTTCTACCCTCCAGCACTTGAATACAGTTTCTCCAGCCAACCTTTACCAAAGTCAGGTGAGTTCCTTGTTCTTTCCTTGTTTCTGTTGTCGCTGTTCCCTGTACACTGATAGTCTGGAGGAAGAACAAATGGAGAGAGAGGGAGGTGGCATTGGGAGCCGAAAGTGCACTGGACGGGTCCTAACCGATCACACAGGTCCCGAACCTGCTTTTCTGAATTTTAGCCCGTTGGGTTTAAAGTATCTCTCACACCCTCTATACTTTTCCCACCAAGGCTTCCCCCACCCCCTTCGTCGGCCATTTTCCCAGCAAAGGCTGCCACACCCCTTTCCCTGCACTGAAAAGGGGGCGGGTTATGGAGTTAGAAAAGGTTTGGCGAGGGCGACTGGGACAGATCCCGGCTCTCCTTTCTGCCACGCCAGCCTAGGATTCGGGGCCAATCCCACCTTCACATGGCCCTCCCCGGTTCCCACCCAAGCAGTTAGCTCCTTCTCTCGCCAAGACACGCGCCGCGATCGACAGAGCTGCAGCAGACAGGAGAGCGAGCGGAGGGAGTGCTGGTGGCCTGGCCGGCGCCCGGGCCGGTTCCTGGGTTGTGGAGCGTTCCTTTCCTTGGATCCTCCGTAACCCCGTTCACTCTCGTCACCCCTACCTGCAGCCCGCCACTCCTCTCCGGTAAAATGAGGGAATGAAGCGGGGATGAAGGTGGGAGTGGGGGTGGGGAAACTATTTAAAAAGTGGAGGAGAAAGAGATACGGACCGAATCTCCCTGAACTTGGGACTCAGGGCGCTCTTGGCCATCTCCCACTCTCACTTCTTTCCAAGCAGCTCGCACCCTCGCACCGACCTGCGTGATCCGAGCTAGTTTTCTTCTTCCTTGGCAAGTCTGCAGAGTAACAGGGGGCTGGTACCCAGACAGAGGCGACTAGCGTGACTTCTACTCTAGGAGGCTCTCGGTCACGTGACGCTCACGTCATCGGTCAGCTCTGGACCCCGTTTCCACTCCCACTAGCAGTGCGGCAGGCGCCAGCCTGCCCTTTACCTCCCCCACTCTCACTGCGCCCTGTCTTTCCTTCTGTAAGAGCACCAGAAGCCTGAAGCGTCCAAATTTGTCTGGTGTTGAATTTGACTTTCTCTAATTACGTGAAGGGCCAGCACCTTTTCCTGGGTCTGCGCTGCACTTACACTTCCTGGGGAATTATCTCATCCTTTCTTTGAAACTTCTCTATATTCTTCTTTAATTTCTACCCGTTTTTCAGTCTCTACAGCAAGTTTGGAGGAGGGGAAGCATAAAAGGAAGCCCAGGTAGAATTTTACTGACATTTTTGACCTGTTTAGGTTCTGTTTCATCCCAGCTTTCTACTCAAGGTACACACAATATGTTGCGATCATAAAATATAATAAAAGCATTTCCACTTGGAGAAAAAAAAATGTCAGCCTTGTTTTTAAAAATGTAGCATGAGCAAGATTTTCCGATTGGTAGGGAGGGCTCCCGGGTTGGCAAAGTTAATTTGTACCACACTGAAAATATGTTTCTCTTATTAGCAAATTTAAAAGAGCATATGAAAGTTTAAAACATATCTCTGTAAACAAACCCCCAGTGTGTTCTCAATATGATTTATAAATTGATGGATAAATTAGTCTGCATGAGGTCAGTGTTCTAACTGTCACCATTTTAGATGAGTAGGAAAACTACTGTCTCTTCTTCCTGGCTGAACTCATAGTGTTAACTGTTATACAATTGAAATTTTGTAGAGGGTTGCTGGATGGCTTCCTTTCACTTCAAAAGGAAGGACTTCTTATAGACCCTGTCTTCAGATGAATCTCACAACTTCAGATGATCTTTACAAATTTCTAACTTCACAGGTTAGCCTGCCTTTCATTTAAGGGCTTCATGTAAAAATCTATTCTCAAGGTGCAGGATACAGTCTCTAAACTATCAAAACATTGGAGAATTCCTTGTTAATAGAAGTTCTAATCTATCATGGCTCTGGTAAGATCTCTTCAGTATGTGCCATTCCTGTGTTAACTGTTACCTAGCAATGACCAGTGCTCACGTTCCCCAGTGGCAGTGGCAGTGAGGGTCTGTGGATGACTGAGTTGATACAACACCTTTGCATGTTCTTAATGATTTCCCCTCACAAGTGAGAGGACAAGGTACAAGGTATCAAGCAGTCGCCAAGAGAAAGAATACTTTCATTCTCCATTTGCCTCACAACTTCACTGTATTACACACACAAGTCTCCAGAGTAATTAATCCCACAACTCAAGGATAAGTATGCAGAGGTTAGCCCCCCAGACACCCACTTGTGCTGGCTTGGGAGTCATACTCTAAATATAGACTGTCCAGGCAGCCTCTTTCTTAGAATGTTGAAATATGATACCTAGGCAGGCTGGAGGCCTCCCTGCCAGGGGCCCTGTGTGGAGGAGGCCCTTCCTGGAGTGGAGCCACAGAACCCTTAATGTCTTCCTGGCAAATGTTAGAAGTCAAGAACGGGTGGCAACTTTCTGCCTTTCCCAAACTTTTCAACTCCAAACACATGCACTAATATATCCCATCTGTCTACATCTCTACTCCATTTATTTTTGCCATTATCCCCTTTTTACTGTTTTTTTTTGTGACACTTTATTTCTCTTAGACAAATTTTATTTCTGATGGATTATTAACAGAACATTTAGGTTCAACTGCTAATCATTTAGTTTTTGGCAACTAGTACTTATATAAGTGATTTCCTTTTGTTTTCGACATATGTGTTAGAAAAAACTAAAGAATATATAGTTTATTAAAGACAAATGCCTTGGTGTCCTACACAGAATTCTACAATATAGACTAATTTTTGCAAAATTTTGCCAAGCTTCAAAGACAAAATCGTCATTCCTGCCTCTCTTTATCAGAGTAGCATATTTCCTCCTTTCATGTATCCTGCAATTATCTAGTGTATAATGCAGTACCATCATTTTCCCAATCTGTCAGGCCTCTTGATTTCAATTCACTCCTCTAAACATTCCTAAGAAGTTGGCCATGACAACCCTTTTAGTTCTTTTACCTCTTTTTCTTGCTGATTCCCATTTTTTGTGGTACCCTGTATAGTGTTGAACTCAAGACCTTGCACTTGCCGGGCAGGCAAGGTGACACTGAACTACCTCCCTAGTCCCCTCTGATCCACAATTATTTTTTTTCATTATTCAGTAAACTTTATTGGTACATTATATACACAGCTCACAATCACACACAGCATTGGGGAATTTGTACCAATATGTGACACAGGTCAATTCTCATTTTTACCCACATCTCTGCCCACCCACCCCCTCCTCCAAATCCACAATTCTTATGAAGAAACTTGGAGACTAGTATTTAAAAATTACTTTGCTCCACATTATACATTCACCAATAAATATGTATTTAAAGACATGTTATATGCCTGACATACCATCTGAAAAAGGAAAATGCTTAAATAAGTCCTTACACAAGTCTGTTAAAAGCTCCTGAGGCTGAAAAAGACTGAAACCACCGCTAAATGAAGGCTTTTGGCTTAAGTCAATCTGTGAACACCTGGGATTTGTGACTTACAAAGAGCCTGAAAATAGGGGCGAGTGACACTAATGGAATTGTGAAGCATGACAAAAATAAATTATAGAATGTTGTTATCTTGAAAGGTTACATTACTTTTTGTATTATGTTATTTGTTTTTGTAAGGTTTTCCTATTGTAAGCAACAGAACCAAAGCTGAGAAACAGGAAGGAATGAAGATCAGGGTCAACTTGCACTGCACACTAAGAGGAACTGAGAGAATCTTTTCAGGATGCCATACATGTACCTATCATTGGGCTACTATCTGTCTGCTCAAGATTCATATTTTACTAAGAAAGCCATTGATTTGTGGGAGCCCTTTAACTATTTTGGATATTTACACTTTATCTAGTTGTGACTGACGTGCAGGGGCTTATGGGCCCCCTTAGTTGCCTTATGGACACACCTTAGTTACATTTTGCACATTAACTGAACACTAGAAAAAGCAATGTGGAAGGCTGTCCTTTGAGTCAAAATGCGCCTGGCTTCCCTAGTAGAAAACCACAAAGTTGGACCTACAGTTCAGAGGTTTTTTTTGTTCAGTGTTCCATAATCTAGCCCTGAATTTAAAAAAAGTTTTTTTTAAAATTCATATATGTTGGTATACATAATTCATATATGTTTTTTTTAAATTCATAATGTTTTTTTAAAATTCATATATGTTGGGCCCCCTTAGTTGCCTTATGGACACACCTTAGTTACATTTTGCACATTAACTGAACACTAGAAAAAGCAATGTGGAAGGCTGTCCTTTGAGTCAAAATGCGCCTGGCTTCCCTAGTAGAAAACCACAAAGTTGGACCTACAGTTCAGAGGTTTTTTTTGTTCAGTGTTCCATAATCTAGCCCTGAATTTAAAAAAAATGTTTTTTTTTAAATTCATATATGTTGGTAGTTTTTTAAATTCATACATTCACTGTGGAGATTTGGTACATGTACATATCTTAATTCTTTTTATTTCTCTCCCCTCCCCCTCTCCCTCCTAGCCCTGATTTTTTTTTTTCTGTACAAGACCAGATGTTCTTAAGGTAAATGATACCTTAAGGCATCGTTTATATAACGATACAGACATGTAAATCTAGAACAGAATGTTCAGTCACATGTCTCTGTATGCTTTCCCTGTTAGACCACAGGAGAAGTTTAGTTTCAACAAAAGTGAGAACTGAATAATGCACCCCAAGAAATGCAACTGTCAGGAGCAGTATAGGTTTTGGTCACTCTCCCCTGGGCCAGTTTCTTCCTATGGGCAAGCTACTCCTTGGCAATCTACAACTTCCCCAAATTGCTTGGGGCACCCGCAATCAGATCAGTGGCCTTCTTCATTCACCTTAAAAAAGTGGTCTCCAGCTGCAGCAGCTGGAGGGATTCTCACAGGAGATGGGGCCGTTCTGCAGAGGGCGGAAGTGTTCCGTTCATCTCAGCCAATCTCTCCCTTTCCTCTTGACAGAGCCTGGATGGGAACTACCCACTTTCCTCTGACTCTTCTAAATAAAGAATCAAAAGATGATTTAGCTTCTGTTTCCTAAATTTCAATAATGTTACAGTACCAGTTCCAGAAGTTAAGCCCATATGAATTTTCTTGAGGTTTGCTAAACTCCTCAGTCTTTGAATTTACTTCTGTATTATCTGTGGATTTGAAAACATGTATCAGATAACAACTTTACATCCAAACTATTAGGAAATAGCGCACCAAAGGATCCTATGTTCTGAAAAGCTATAAGATTTTTTTGTGTTGTCATTTGTTTTTGTACTGTATATTATTTAATGTTGTTTGATTTTAAACAACTGGTTAACTAAACCTGGTTAACTTAAATAAGAAAGAATAAAATAAAAGGAATAATAATGATTCCTTTTCCTATTTTTAAAAAAGTTAAATCACAAGTGAATTACTGAGCTCCTTAAATCAGTGAAATGATTTCATACTAATTGCTAGATACCAAGTTCAGGGAACTTTGTGCCGGTCTTTCTGCTCCTTTGCTATTTATTTCACTTATAGATATTTCATATTTGTATCCAAGTGTCTTTCATAATGTTCTTTGTATATCTCACTTTGTCAGTGTACAAGCCTCTTTACAGCTACACAAGTGTTACTTCTAGTCAGTCTTTTGTTACTGGTTCCTGAATATTGATTTCTTACCCCTTGCTAATTTACAGAGGTGAAAACCTGCCCCTTTTCTATGCAGAACACAGGCCTCGCCAGAAGATTTACATATTCCGTGACACTCAGATGAGCTCTTTCAGGGTTTTGTTATGTGCTAGGCCCCAAAGGGGTGAGGTTGCTTTCAGTGAAGAAGCCAACACTCTGCACTCAGTGAAAAATGTGGGACTGTCAGAAGCTGCCATCCAGCGTGCTCTCCCACCTCCCTCCCTCCCTCCCTCTGTCTCTCTCTGTCTCCCCCTCTCCCTCTCTCTTCCTGAAATGAAAATAGCTTTGTAGTACTTTTCCTTATAAAAAGAATGCAGGTTAGGTGTGGTGGAGGGTAGGGCAAAAATGAGCAAAGAACCGCTTAATAAGGTAAAAACCACACACACTCACTTCACGTTTCCTTTTCTGAGCTCTTGTGCGTTTCCGATCTGGGACTGGATTTCAGAGGACATGGTAGACATTAATAACTGCAGGAGGGGAGTTGTAAGGAGAGGCTGACGTCCCAGGAGGGTGGGAAAGAAAAAGTCAGGTTTTCAAAAAAGTGCAAGTGGCCAGCAGCCCCAAGGGAAGATGCTATCCCTCTCTGGCAAGCCGAGAAGGAAGGAAAACAACCACAAGTAGATGGGATTAGCGATGAGGAATAAGTAACAAGGCCCTGCGTGGGGAAGGGAAAGGAGTGGGGCGGGCCCTCTTCTGCCGCACTGCTAGTGGGAGGGGAAATTGGGGACCCGAGTTGGTGGATGACGTACAGCTCACGTGACCAAGAGCTGACGTGTGCAGAAGTCCTTCTTGTCCTGGTCGTTGTTCCCATCTGAGTACCAGCTCCCCATTGCTCGGAGGGCGGGTGAGCTTGTGGTCGAGGGGAGAAGGAGGAAAAGGAAATTGTCCCGGATCCCTGCAGGTCAGTGCCTGGGAGATTCCACAAAGTGGGGGTGGCGGAGGGTGCAGGGCGGAGACCGTCGCGGGTCCTGAGGCGCCTCCGTGGACTCTTCCCTTCGCTGCCCGCTTCCCAAGACGTTTGTCCCGCCAGCAGCCCGTTTCAGTGCTGCGAAACGGTGAGCTGTGTGGTGTGTGGGGGAGGAATCCAGTAACACGGAGATGGAAACCTTCTGGGAACCAAGGCCCTCACTCTGGAAAGGGAGATGTAGCCTGGCTCCTGACCCCCAGTCCACCGGGACGGTCCTGGCGGGGAAGGGCTGAACGCGGGGGCGGGGTGACGGGGTGGGGGCATTGTGATGTGGGAGCCGAACCCCTGAGGGGGGCCGGGGTGGGGACCCTTTGACGACGAGGCCTCCGAATTAGGAAAGAGTTTCGTTCTCCGGAGAGTGGTCCGTCTACCAAGCGCTCAGTAGCGTATCGCCAGTTTTCCGTCTTTCCGACTGTTGGCTCTGTGGCTGCGGGGTCCAAGCCTCTCCCTGGGGGCCAGTCTTTCTGTAGGTTTCGGCACAACGCCAGGCACGAGAAGAGGAAGGAAATTAACCTGTATCGGTGAAGCTTGATTTGAGGGTAAGTCCATGTGGGGACCTTAGGAGAAGAGTGTGTGGAGACGGGAGAAAACTAGAGAAGGTAATTTAGGCTCAGGTCTGACTCCGTGTTTCTTACACTCCTCGGACTGTGACGAAATGACGTGCACTGTGTGTGTGTGTGTGTGTGTGTGTGTGTACACGCGCGAGCGTGCGCACGCGGGAGTGGGAGGGGGAATGACAAGCAGGGAAGCCTATCAGATAGTTTGCTCATAATCCTCCTCTCAACAGCACTTAGTCCCCATGTTTTCGATCTGTCATCCTGCAGGTCTGTTGTAGCAGGTGGCACTGCTTGAAGGGAGGGAGGAACTTTCCCAGGATCTTTGGAGGTCAGTGTGGGCGTGGGGGCTGCCTGGAGGGGGGAGGGGCTGGAAATCAGCCGCCGTTCGGAGAGAGACTCCGGCAAGGCTACTTTATTTTCCTTGCATCCTTCTATTTCGGATTAGGGCAGGTTCAGTGTTAGATGGCATAGTGATGCTGAACGAGAAAAATCTGCCAGCCTGCGTGGTGATTCAGGAAAGCAACGAAAGCACAGTCTCTCAAGCCTTCAGTTCTCACTGACTTTGGTTTTTCTGCAGATTGGAAAGATTGTTGGGCGTGGCACGCCTCCAGGAAAGGGAAGGAGGGACAGAGTGCTTCTCTTAAGGAGGTTAGTGCAAAAGTGCTACTCCTTGGAGGCACCAGAAGTTGCGGTGACTGAGGTGTCAGCGGAATCCGTGGACTCCGTTGCCTTTGTATGTGCTTAGGGTAGAGGTGGGATGGGAGGCGTGAGGGGGGGAAATGAGGGAGACATTTCATCAGCAATCCGCATCTTACTCGCGATTCAGTGACTATTTTCCTGTCCCTCTGTGCACCTTTGCATAGGGCAACATACAGAGCAGAGAGATGCGAACCATATTTCTTTCCTTTGTTCTTAGGTCCACCTCCAGAATCAGCTGTTGTGGC
Source organism: Thryonomys swinderianus (assembly GCA_004025085.1). Classification (NCBI taxonomy): domain Eukaryota; kingdom Metazoa; phylum Chordata; class Mammalia; order Rodentia; family Thryonomyidae; genus Thryonomys; species Thryonomys swinderianus. Next base: position 23,140 of record PVIC010016673.1, on the reverse strand, counting down.
CAGGAAGTGCCTGAAGATCAACTTCTAGAGCCCTGCCCCAGGCCCACAGCCCCGTTCCCCCATCCTGAGTGACTACTCTATTCTTTTGTCCCTGCTCTTGTCAGGGACGATTGCATGGGCTACGCTAGGAAAGTAGGCTGGGTGACCGCAGGCCTAGTGATTGGGGCTGGGGCCTGCTATTGCATTTACAGACTGACCCGAGGAAGAAAACAGAACAAGGAGAAAATGGCTGAGGGTGGGTCGGGGGATGTGGATGACGCTGGGGACTGTTCTGGGGCCAGATATAATGACTGGTCTGATGACGATGATGACAGTAATGATAGCAAGAGTATAGTGTGGTACCCACCTTGGGCCCGGATTGGAACTGAGGCAGGAACCAGAGCTAGAGCCAGGGCAAGGGCCAGGGCTACCAGGGCACGTCGGGCTGTCCAGAAACGGGCTTCCCCTAATTCAGATGATACTGTTTTGTCCCCTCAAGAACTACAAAAAGTTCTTTGTTTGGTTGAGATGTCCGAGAAGCCTTACATTCTTGAAGCCGCTTTAATTGCTCTGGGTAATAATGCTGCTTACGCATTTAACAGAGATATCATTCGTGATCTGGGTGGTCTCCCAATTGTAGCAAAGATTCTCAATACTCGGGATCCCATTGTGAAGGAGAAGGCTTTAATTGTCCTAAATAACCTGAGTGTGAACGCTGAAAATCAGCGCAGGCTTAAGATATACATGAATCAAGTGTGTGATGACACAATCACTTCTCGCTTGAACTCATCTGTGCAGCTGGCTGGACTAAGATTGCTTACAAATATGACTGTTACTAATGAGTATCAGCACATGCTTGCTAATTCCATTTCAGACTTTTTCCGCTTATTTTCAGCTGGAAATGAAGAAACTAAACTGCAGGTTTTGAAGCTTCTTTTGAATTTGGCTGAAAATCCTGCTATGGCTAGAGAACTGCTCAGGGCTCAAGTACCATCTTCACTGGGTTCCCTCTTTAATAAGAAGGAGAACAAAGAGGTCATTCTTAAACTTCTGGTCGTTTTTGAGAATCTCAGTGACAATTTTAGGTGGGAAGAAAATGAAGCTACTCAGAATCAATTTGGTGAAGGTTCACTGTTTCTCTTTTTAAAAGAATTTCAAGCATGCGCTGATAAAGTTCTGGGAATAGAGAGTCACCATGATTTTTTGGTAAAAGTAAAAGTTAGAAAATTCATGGCCAAACTGGCTGAGCATATGTTCCCAAAAATCCAGGAGTAACTTTTTGACTTCATAGTTTAGAAGCAACATACCTTGTAAACTATTCATTTTCTCAACCTTGTTTATACAGTGGAGGAATTCCTTCAGCTGCCAATTTTGAATAATGAGTGTTATATTGTATCATCAATGCTGATATTTAACCAGGTTGGTTTTGGGGTTTAAGCCGGATGAATATCATTACTTGTTTTGAAATTATGTTTGTTGCTTTTTTTTAATCTTGCTGCCTAGATTGAAATATTCTTAGTATTTCCTCTGCATAAGGGACAATGAACCCATTAGTCTTAAGTAAGCTCTCTTCGGTCATTCACATTGATTTCATTTGTATATCATCAGTAAAGTTGTGTGTCAAAGCTGGAAAGAGAAAAAGAAAAAAAAAACTATGCTTGCCCTTCAGTTTATAATCTAATTGGAGAGATGAAGGAACATACAAACCAGAAGATAACTGACAATACCTGGAGCACACACTCACTGGCAGATGTGTGCTCCCAGAACACAGAGGAGGCAAAGCTTCTGTGTGATGGGAGAGGTAGCTACAGCTTCATGGAAAAAGCAGCCATTGCAAATGAGCCTTGAGTCAAGCAGAGTAATTAAGACATTCCATGAGTGGGGGAATAGTGTGAGAAAGCTACTGAGGTATGAAGTTTCTTCCTCCAACAGGAGTACAGTCTGCATAGGATGGGGAGTATATAGAATAGGAGGAAATAAATTTGGAAAGGTGGGTGCAGGCAATTGTGGAAAGCTATTTGAATACTCTATTTGAATATTCAGATACAGTAAATATTTTTTACTAGAAAATGACTGGATTCCTCAGAAATGTCCTACTTACTCTTTTGTTACACAATTCCAATTAGGCTATGGAGAAACCAGCCCTCTGAAATCCTAGTCATAGCCATTTGGTCATACATATCATAAGCCTTAAAATATGGAAACCTTGTATCCAAAGAGTAACTGGTCCAAGTTCGTATGTGCAGAGCTATTCCCTTCAGCACTGAGGCAGCAAAAATCAGAAACAACTAAACTATCATACTGTATTGGTTAAGTAAATCAAGGAATATTCACACAGTAGGATATGCTAAATATGCTGATGGAAATCTATTTTGCTAGGAAAGTTTATTCACTATGCATTAAATGAAAAAGGTAAGTTAGATATAGTAATGCTTATAGTATGATTCCATTTTGAGAGGATAAGAAATTATGTTTATAAAGACTAAATCCTGAAATTACATGCATATCAACAATAGTTATCTTTGGGTGGAAGGATAATTACTAAACTTTACTTATTTGGTTTTTATTCACTTGTGTTCTTATTTATCTAAGATGAATGTTGAAATTTAGGAAATTTTTGAAAAACGCAAAGCATTGAGAATGAAGTAGGTGACTTGATTTAAATGATGTTGAGTGGAAAAAATTAAAGTGAGGTGGGTCAACGTGGTGAAGGTGAAACTTATGAGGATTAAATGGAATAACATATGCAAAGTACCTACAATATTCTGGCACACAGTAGTTAAGAAAAGTGAGAACCTCTAAGTACTCAGAATTTGTTTGCTGGAGCATTCTGCCATGTTTCAGTGTCATTTAATAAATACTAATAACAATAAAAGTTAACATTTGTTGATTACTGTGTAGAGTTCTCTCATTCCTGTAATGCAACTGTTAAAATAATTTCTCAAACGAGTAAAGTTTTTTCTCACCTAATAATAAAAGAACAAGGAAACAAGTTGGTTTGGGGAGCTAAGTGCATAGATATACACATACATATCATATATATGTATATATTTTCTCTCTATATAAGCCCAAGAAAGGGCAAAATCCTCTGTTTGATTATGAACTAGTTTTAACCCCAGGTTTTCATATGTTTCCATATATGTACTTGAATGTCTACAGTGGATAAAAGAACCAGAGACTGATTGGCTTAAAATTGGTGGATATGGTCACTCTACTAAATTGTGCAAATAATCTACAAACTCATTAGATACCAGTTTTTAGTGTGGGATGAGGGAAAGCAGAATGAAGATATTTCTTGAACTTAAAGTACAGAATGAGTTTCATACTTGCCCTAAAAAGGAGGCTTCTTCTCATAACAGAAAACCATAGTGTGGTAGGCACAGGCCTGACTGGCATCCACCTGTTCCATTTTCCTCCTTTTGTTCCTTCCTATTCTTTCTTCTTTTTCTCTCTCACACTTTTATTTCCTCCTTCTGGAAGACAGTTGGTGGTAGTCGCTCTATACTTCCATCCCTTTGAGGGTGGCATGACCATTGAATTTCCATGACACCATGCTGTGCGCCAGCAGGCATTTGATACAGAATGATAATTGTCATTACTGTGGCCATGAAGTGATCCTAAGTGCTACCGGATGCCAAGAATTTTTTGGAAGCCTGTTGACCCAAACAGACTGAAGACTTAGTGTGAGCTTGGTTCTGCCCCGTGTACCCTGTGGGTACTTTTTGTGTCTAATACCTGGTAGTATCTAGACTGAGTACTTTGTTCCTTAGAAGAGTCCTGGGCGAGACTGATGTGAGACATGGCTGGGGCAGACTCAAATGTCCTAGTTTTTTCACATAGGAGGTTGTCACTGAATCAGTTTGGGAAAGGCAGAATTCTAGGATCGTGGCTGTGACTGTGGCAGCTCGTGCATGCGACTGGGCCAAGGAAGTGTTTTCTCTTTGGAAAAAGAATAAAACAACCCCCCCCCAAAAAAAAAACCCAGAAACTCAAAGGATGCCCTGTTTTGGTTTTATTGCCATCTAACAGTTTTAGGTTCTATTTCAGTGCAAATGTGTTTAAAGATCATTTGATTTTTGGCTTGCTTGTTTGTTTTTTGGACAGGGTCTGGCTATATAGTTCAGGCTGACTGTGAACTCACAATGTAGCCCAGGCTGGCCTTGAACTCTTGGTGATCTTCTTGCCCCAGCCACCTAAGTGCTAGGATACAGGCATGCTTCACCACACCTGGCTAAGCAGAGAGAGGTGGGAAGTGCGGGAGGGTGCTGCATGCCCTTCCAGGTCATGCTCGCAGTGACTGGCCTCCACCCTGGGCCCAGGTCCTCATGGGAAGCCAGCTATAGTGCTCCTGTGAGCAGACCATCTTGTCTTTCTTTTCTTTTCTTTCTTTCTTTCTCTTTCTTTCTTTCTTTCTTTCTTTCTTTCTTTCTTTCTTTCTTTCTTTCTTTCTTTCTTTCTTTCTTTCTCTCTCTCTCTCTCTCTCTCTCTCTCTCTCTCTCTCTCTCTCTCTTTCTTTCTTTCAGCACCAAGGATTGAACTGGGGCTCTTGTGTTTCCAAGGCAGGTGCAGTACCACTTGAGCTAAATCCCCATTCCTAGCCAATCATCCATTTAAAAAAATTATCTTTATTGGTACATTGTATATACACATCATGATCACACTCGGTATTGGGAATTTGTACCAGTATATGACATGATTTAATTCTCATTTTTTTCCCATTCCCTTACCCACCCCACAACCCTCCACTCCCCAAATACATAAGCTTTGTTTTCCTTTTTTTTTATTACCATCACATTTTTCATTACCCCTCCACCACATTTCCCTTTAAATATTTTCTATTTCACAATATCTATCATACATTCTAGAACTCATTAACATCTTCAGTTTCTCATACCAGAGAACAGATATGTGACCAGAGAACAGATATCTGTGACTTATTTATTTTACTTATGAGTATGTCCTGAAGGTACAACCATTTGAGTATAAATGACTCAAATTTATCATTCTTTAAGGCAGTGTAATACTCCATTAAAAACCCTACCTCTGGACATGCAAGGCTTTTGAGAGACATTTCAGATCTTAAATGTAGCAAAACTCTGAAAGTAGCACATGCTTATTAAAAGTCAAAATAAACATAAACTGTAAAAATTATCCTCTTTCTATCCATTTTTAAAATCTTGCCTGCTAAATACCGGATCTTCCCTTTGATATGAGCACCTGCAGATGCAAATGAGCCCTAGAAAGTATGACAGCTTTTGTAGAATGGGAAATTTCCAAAGGAAATTTGGTGTGGGAATGTAATGAAGGGAAAGAATAAATATGATTCTGAAAGAAGATAAAAGAGCATGTATATAGGGGGTGGGGAGGTGGGGTGGGTAGGGATATGGGTAAAAATGACAATTAACTTGTGTCATATATTGGTGCAAATTCCCCAATGTTATGTGTGATTGTGAGATGTATAGAAATTGTACCAAAAAAGAATTCAATTAAAAAATCTTGCCTGCTATTATCAATCTGATGTCATCTGTTATACACAAACTCAAATAGATATTAGTACATATTTGCCATACATATCAATCACATTCATCATGAGGAATTTGTACTTATATCTGATATATCTTAGTTCTTCATTTCCCATTCCCCTCCCTTTTTACAACCCTTCTCCTCTCCATTTACAAAAGCTGTTTCCATTTTTTCCTCGTTTTAAAAACTTGTTTCCCTTGTTTTCCTTTTCTTCCTTGTTCCCTTTCCCATTTGAAGTTTTCCCTACTTTGTGATATTTACTATCCAAACAATTTTAACAGAAAATGAACTTGCAGTCTACATGCTGTTGTATTCTGCAGGCTTTTTCACTTAAAATACATCATATGTATCTTTTTACGCATATATTATCACTTTGTTCATGATGTCATATTGTAGATTATTCACATTTTAAGTCAGTCGTATCACTCTGCCTTTTTATGATTTCTAAGATTTTCATGCTTAGGCAAGCATTTAAAATTTAATATTAAAAAAACTGAAAATATTTTCTTTAACCTTTCCAAAACAGGTGTGTGTGTGTGTGTGTGTGTGTGTATGTGTGTGCACGAGCGATTTTTAAAAATCCTTTTGGTTTATACTTTTGTGTGTGACATGAAGTAAAAATGTAGTTTTCTTTTCTTTTCTTTTTTTTCCCCCTAAGCTCTTGTTTACATTTTGGCAGGACTTTTTGTACCCTATTAGCCTTAGGTTACTTCCTAAATGCTTTTCTTTATAAATAGAAACATGACTGTTCAGTTTGTTACCTTTGATGTTATCTTTGAAGTATAATGCACCCGGTACTGTTGGTGAGATTTTGTTCCACAAAATTTGTTTTATAAAAGATGTAATTAATACTATTGGTTTGTGATTCTTTTAATTCATTGTGCTATGCCTCTGATATAAAGAATTTGGAACACCAGGAAGATAAATAAAATGCACTTCGGGCTATGAAAATTCCATAATTTGTAAAATATAGTCTAACAAGTGACCAAAGTGAATGTGACACTTCACTCAAAACAAACTGAATGTTGTTCTCTCACATATAACAACAAATGATTTATTTGATGTATTTGAGAGTTTAAAATTCTGTTGGCTGACTCAGTCTTTCAAGTGGGCTAGTTAGTATATATTGTCAAGTAGGCCTTGAAACCACAGATAAGAAAATTGTTGTTTGAGCCATAGAATGAATTATCACATCTAGAAGGCTTGACCACTACACATTAAGAGTTTTTGGTGGACATTTACAAGATAAAGTAAAATTTTCATCATAAAAGTGAGATACAGATTAAGTTTATAAAACGTTTGTATACAAATGGGGAAATTAGTATAAAAATAAAATCAAAGAGACATTAGCACTGAAACAATTCATTGAACTGTGGTTGTAATGGATGAAATTATTATCTTGAGTAGTTTTATATCCTATTCAGCAATTTATATTTTATATTTTCTTTATTTTATATAATTTATATTTTATTTCTTTAGTTTTTTTTTTTTTTTTTGAGACAGGGTCTCGCTTTGTAGTTCAGGCTGGCCCTGAGCTCACTATGTAGCCCAGGCAAGCTTCGAACTCAGCAATCTGCCTGTCTCTGCCTCCCGAGTGCTGGGATTACAGGTATGAGCCACCACGCCCAGCTTCTTTTTTGGAGACAGGGTCTCATTTTGTAGTTCAGACTGGCCCTGAACTCATTATGTGGCTCAGACTAGCCTTGAACTCACAGCAATTCTACTGAGTCTGCCTTCTGAGCTGGCATTTCAGGCGTGAGCCACCACACCCAACCATGGTCCTTTGAATAAAAGAAATAAGAGAATAATGTTACTACATGGTCTCAACAGTGTGATATTCTCTGAAACGTTGGTAGAAGAGGGGAAAGCCACTGATTTGTTTTTATCTTATGCTCTACTACTTTTAATTTGCTTACTGAGTTTGAAATTTTTTTTTTTTTTGAGACAGGGTCTCGCTTTGTAGTTCAGGCTAGCTCTGAGCTCACTATGTAGCCCAGGCAAGCCTTGAACTCAGCAATCCTTCTGTCTCTGCCTCCTGAGTGCTGGGATTATAGGCGTGAGCCACCAAGCCCAGCACTGTGGTATGTGGTATTAATTGCTGGTGGGTGTGAGTCACCACACCCAGCATTGTGTGTGGTTACCGGGGATCAAACTCAGGACCATGCACTTGCGAGGCAAGCACCAGAATCACTGAGCTAAATCTCTGGCCCTGAAATTACTTTTTATCTTTCTCAGTTTTATGTTTATTATTTATTTTCTTATCTTATTACAATAGCTCCAATCTCCAGAAATACTGTTGAATAAAAGTGGAGTTATTGGCAACACTGACTTGTCCTCAGCTTCAGTAGAAATGATTTAGGCATTTTATGGTTAGAATGAGAATTGCTGCTGATTGTTGGTAAAAGATCTTTTCAATATTTGTTATTCTTTTCTGTTTTTATTACTTTCTGTTAGGATTAGCTGTTTTTTTTCTTCCTTCTTTTTTTAAAATAGGGTCTCACTTTGTAGTTCAGGCTGGCCCTGAGCTCACTATGTAGTCCAGGCAAGCCTTGAACTCACAGCAACCCTTCTGCCTCTGCCTCCCGAGTGCTGGGATTACAGGTGTGAGCCACCACAGCCAGCACTGTGGTATGTGGTACTGACTGCTGGTGGGCATGACTCACCACGCCCGGTACTGTTGTATGTGGTTACCAGGGACTGAACTCAGGACTTTGCACTTGCTAGGCAGGTGCCAGAACCAGTCAACTAAATCTCCAGCCCTGTTGTTCTCTTCTAATAATGTTTCAACATCTGGTGACAAAATAATGTATTTTTTTCTTCTTTTTTGATGTAGCAAGTAATTTTTTTGATGTAGCAAGTAACACCAATTCTAGGTGCTTGACTATGTTTTATTAAGGCATATTAGTTATACAAAATAGTGGGATTTGGGTCATATTTGTGCATGGAAATGGAATACTTCAATAATTGTCATCCCCTTGATACCCCTTTTTTCTGTTTCCTTCCCACTTTTCCAATCATCTAGCACTTCTCTAACAGTCTCCATTTTACTTTTATGCCATCTCTTTATTAATTTTATTTTTAGACTTGGTTTATGAGACAAAATGTATTACTTGTATCTCTGCATTTGGCTTATGTTGCTGAAAATGATTTCCAGTTTCATCTATTTTCCTGTGAATGACATGAGTTCATTATCAATCCTTATCTAGTCATAGTGTAATTTTTTTCTTATCATACTATTTTTGGATTCTTTGTTTATATATTTCATAGTTTTCAAAATATTTTGTTTTTTTTTTGCAGATATTTGCTCATGGTTATCTTTTAATGTACTATCTCTTACCAGTTTGGTTCTTATGTATGCTAGCCCCATTTAACCCTAGCCCTAAGTTTTTCTTTGACCCAGGCATTGTTTTGGTAAAAACTGCTATGTTATCAAGTAGTTAAATATTATGGCAATCTTTTCTTATTTCTGTCTAACTTTATTTTATGAAGGCAAGAAGATATTGGTATACCTTCACTGCCTTTTAAAATATATTAATGTGTTTTTCTGTTTTCAAGGTTTGGATTGTTTTTTAAATGTTTCATAGCAGCAAGCATGTTAATGCACACCTGTAATACCAGCACTCAGGAAGCTGAAGTGGGAGGATCACTGCAAGTTTGAGACAAACCTGGGTTACATAGTGAGTTCAAGGTCAGCATGAACAACATAGTGAGGCCCTACCTAAAAAATTCATAGGCAAGAAACATGATATACAGTCTTATAAAGTGAAATCTCTATATTCAAAGATAAAAGCGTTTTTTTGGTGTGGTAAGATTCAGAAACCGAACTCATAACCTTGTGCTTACAAGGCAGGTGGCAGTGCCAGTGAGCTAAATCCTTGGCTTAAAAGTTAAAAGTTTTGATTGGTTATTTAAAAAATCTATGTGATTGTTTTTTAATTTATAAGATGGGTCAATTTTTTAAACTTTGTGTTTTAAAATTTATAATTATTCAATTATAGTATTTGTGAAAAAAGGAGTGGGTTTTCCTGTGACACTTCCATACACTCACACACATACATACATATGTGTCCTACTTTAATCATATTCACTCTCCACGTTACTTTCTCTTACCTCCCATTTCTCATCTCCCATCTCTTTTCCTAATGTGTTCAGACCTTTTATTTTATAGTTTCCCTGTATGAGAAAAAATCCACACCACACTTATTCTTTTGTGTCATACTAATTTTGATAACCTCCACTTAGGATTAGTCAAGTTCTGATACAGGTATATTAAAGTTTTATAATTTTAATTGTTTTTTGCTTTATTTCCTTAGTTGCAATGTTGTTTGGTACACACAAGCTTAGAACAATTATAGCTTCTTTTTTAAGTTTTGCCTCTTATAATTTGTACATACAATGATTTCAACTATATTTTTAAAGCCACATTTCTCTTGCTCATGTTTAAATGCTTCTTGGGTTTATATGATTTTGTTTTGTTTTGTTTTGTTTTGTTTTTGCTTTTTGAGACAGGGTCTCGCTTTGTAGTTCAGACTGGCCCTGAGCTCACTATGGTGCCCAGGGAAGCCGCCGCGAACTCAGCAATCCTCCTGTCTCTGCCTCCCGAGTGCTGGGATTACAGGCGTGAGCCACCATGTCCGGCACTGTGGTATGCGGTGTTGATTGCTGGAGGGCGTGTCTCCACACCCAGCATTATATGTGGTTACCGGGAATCGAACTCAGGTCCATGCACTTGCGAGGCAGGCACCGGAACCACTGAGCTAACCTTCCGGCCCTATACGATATTTTCAATATTGTTTTCTCTTTGCCTGCCTACACCTGATAGCTCTCTGCCAATTGATTTGTTTTAACTTTTATTTGTTATATTTTAGGTGTATTCCTTGTAAACAACATATAGTTTTAATTTTAACGCTATATCATGTTCTGTACCTTCACACTAGTGTAACAGTGTGATTTTATGCTGATTTTATTCTTTCTGTTTCTTTTTTTGAGACGGGGTCTCGCTTTGTAGTTTAGGCTGCCCTGAGCTCTCTATGTAGCCCATGCAAGCCTGGAACTCAGCAATCCTCCTGTCTCTGCCTCCCAAGTGCTGGGATTACAGGCGTGAGCCACCACACACGGCCTTCCTGTTTCTTTTTATGTTTGCTGTTGTTCTTGCTTTTTAGCTTCTTCTGTTGATTATTTCCTCATTTATTAATTTTTAGTTTATTCAAATTTCTATTTTTATACAATTATCATGTATTTTGAAAACCTCTTGTGTTTTTCTGCACATTTTACCCCATTAGTGTTGACATAAAAAACAAACAGTATTTCTTGTCAGTAAACCAACTGAGATAATCGTACCTCACATTGAGACATCCAATTTTTCCCCTGCTCAATGATTCTGAAAATAGGAAATCTTTAGAAACCTTTACACAAAGGCTAAGTACCTTTTAGTATATAGTGGTAAATTTGTTATATTGGAATGATAATTACTGAGGTACAAGCTATTTACCTAAAAGCTGTAGGTATTTGGGTGAATTATTAACTACTTTGTAACATGAGGCTAAGAATAGCATCAATCTCATAAAGCTGTTGAGAGGGTTAAATAAAAACGAACAAACAGAATCTCTAGAAACATGAAGAGGCAAGAAAACAAAATATAAAAATTCTCCAATCCCCCTAAAATAAATAAAGGGGGCAACAATGAAGAGGAAGTCATGAGCTACACAACATCTGAAAATGTACGAATAGAGACAAAACAGCTCCACATATCATACATTGGATATAAAGATATGACTAAACACATAATGAAACATAATGAAACACATGACCAGCAAGTTTAAAGAAGACATTAATAAAAGTTAGTGGAGCTACAGAAAGATACAGAACACAGGTTGTTAGCATTTAAAGGAGTCGATAAGATTGCTCCAAACAGAAATCCAGGAGATTAAAAACATGATTTAATGTATGGAGAGCAGTAGTGGCCAATGCAAGGGCAGACTATTAGATCAGGAGGACAGGGCTGTAGTCATCAATCAATGAAAGATATCTTAAAAATAACAGAGAAACATGGAAAATGGATCCAAATGGTCCTGTGTGACTTATAGGTCTAATACAGTAGTAATTAGAATTATTGAAAAGTCCAAAGACTTCAAAACATGGTGATAAAATATGTGTTCACACAGTAATAGAAAATCTTCCAGACAGATTAGCAGAGTGGGTCAAGAAAAAAAAATCCAGGGGTTGGAGATTTAGCTCAGTGTTTCTGGCGCCTGCCTCGCAAGTGCAAGGTCCTGAGTTCGATCCCTGGTAACCACATACAACAATGTTGTGTGTGGTGACTCACGCCCACCAGTAATCAATACCACATACCACAGTGCCGGGCATGGTGGCTCATGCCTGTAATCCCAGCACTCGGGAGGCAGAGGCAGGAGGATTGCTGAGTTTGAGGCTTGCCTAGGCTACATAGTGAGCTCTGGGCCAGCCTGAACTACAAAGTGAGACCCTGTCAAAAAAAAAAATCCACTTGTATACTGTATACATGAAACACAATTCATAAACATAATCAAAGGATAGAAATCATTGTTCCACATGGGAACCCCAAAACAAGTAGCTAATCTATTTTCATACAAAGTACATTTCAAGGTAAGACTGATTAAAAGAGACCGAAAAGGACATCCCATATTGGTTAAAGGAGCTATTCAGTGGAAGACATAACAATTAGAAACATAAGTATACCAAATCACAGTGCACTCAACTCCATAAACAAAATCTAATGGACATAAAAGATCAGATAGCCGGGTGTGGTGGCTCATGCCTGTAATCCCAGCACTCGGGAGGCAGAGACAGGAGGATTGCTGAGTTTGAGGCTTGCCTGGGCTACATAGTGAACTCAGGGTCAGCCTGAACTACAAAGCGAGACCCTGTCTCAAAAAAAAAAAAAGATCAGATAACATCAATACAGTTATAGTGAGATATCTTAACACCACAATAACAGAGTAACTAAGCAAAAAAAATCAACGAAGAAATATTAGTTAATAAAACCTTCAAAGAAATAGTACTGTCACACCCAATAACAGAATACACATTCTCCCTGCCTCCACATAATACTTTCTTGAAAATAGGCCCCATACTAGTTAATAAATTATGGCAATGCATAGAGACTGTTACCTTGCACATTTCCATATCACAATGCAATGAAACTATAAGTTAATAGCAAAAGAAACTATGCAAACATATAGAAATTGAACAACATGCTCTTGAATAAGCAATGTATCACAGGAGATTAAGGAAGAAATAAGATACTTCCTAGAATTCAACAGTAATGTCAGTGCAACATACCAGAGCTTACATTATTTTTTTAAATTTTATTTGAACATGTTTGCAGTTCATGCAGTTTATAAACATCTTGGGGAGTGGTTATATGTATATATTACATCATGTTTATTTCTTCTTTTTTTCTTTTAAATTTCTCTCCTCTCCCCACCTCCTCCTCCTGTTCTACTATCCCATTTTTCATTCTTCTTGATACAGTATTATTAATCTTAGTTCAAATTTTGGCATATAATGTTTATATTAATTGGAATTCTTAGGTTCCTGTACATGGCCTATCATTATTCTACTTATTTCTTCTTTCTCTCCTGCTCTCCTCTTGGCCTTATTCCCTGGGATCACTTCTCTGTTGCAGGACATCTATCCCCTTGTCCCTTTCTATCCATCCTTTATCATTCTCTTTCTTTGGACTTTGCTTCACTCAAAAGAGAGATAACAAACAATATTTAAGCTTGTATGCCTAATTTATTTCATCCAGTATTGCATTTTCCATTTTTACACAAATATGTCAAATTTGTTTTCCTTTATAGCTGAGTTGTGCTCATTTATCTATAGGTGCCACATTTTCTTTATTCAGTCATCTGTTTGTGGATACACAGGATGCTTTCAGGATTTAGCTATTACAAATTGTGCTGCTATAAACATTGATATGCATGTATCACTGTAGTATGATGATTTGATCTCTTTGGGGAAGATACTTAGCAGGGCTACAGCTGAGTCATATGGAATTTTTAATTTCAGTTCTTTGAGAAATCGCTATACTGATTTCCATAATGGTTGTACTACTTTGCCTCCTCACCAACAAGGAAAGAGGGTTCATTTCTTATGACATCCATGGCAGCATTTGCTACTGTTCAATTTCCTAGTGATTGCCATTGTTTCCGAAATAAGTGGAATCTTAGCATTGTTTTAATTTGTGTTCCTCTAATGGCCAGAAATGTCAAACATTTTTTCATGTATTTGTTGAGCATTTGTATTTCTTCCTCTGTGCAGTGTCTATTTCTCTTGGTTGCTTCTTGACTGGGCCTTTAATATTAGGTGGTTTTATCTTTTTAAATTCTTTGTATATTTTATATATTAGTGCTTTGTCTGAGGAGTAGCTGGAAAAATTTTTTTCTCAATCTATATGTCATTTCTTCATGCTACTTATTGATTCTTTTGCAGAATAAAAACTTTTTAGTCTGATATAATCTAATTTGTTGACTCTTGTGCAACTGAAGTTCAGTGTAGAAAATCTTATCCTTTACTTATGGCTTCAAGTGTTTTGCCTATATTATCTTCCAGTAGGTTGAATGTTTCTGTTTTAATGTTTAGATATTTGATCCATTTTTATTGTAACTTAGTGTATGGTGAGAGATAAGGGTTCAGTTTCAATCTTCTGTAAACTGAAAATGAGTTTTCCTAGAACCAGTTGTTGAATAGACCATCTTTCCTCCAGTATATGTTTTTTGACACTTTGTCAAAGATCAAATCGTTGAATGCTTCTGGGGAAGTTTCTGTGCCCTCAACTCTGTCCCCCTCATCCACCTATCCATTTTTGTTCCAACACTATGTCATTTTTATCACTACTGCTTTGTACCACAGCTTGAAGTCAGGTATTACTATGTTAACCTGCTTTGCTCTTGGTGCCCAAAATTGCTTCTGAATCTCTCTTCACTCCATTTGAAGTTTAATATTATTTTCTATAGTCCTGCAAAGTATGCTGTTAGTATTTTGATTGGAACTGTGTTGAATCTGTATAACAGTTTTGCATATATGGTCATTTTGACAGTATTATTTCTACCTATCCAGAAACAGAGGACAACTTTCCATATTCTGATGTTCTTTTCGATCTCTTTTCATCAGAATAGTGTAGTTTTCTTTGTAGAGGTCTTTCATTTCCTTGAATAGTTAATTCCTAGATATTTCATTTCTCTTGAATCTACTCTGAATGGTATTATTTTCATAATTTCGTTCTCATTGAATTCATTATTGTACACAAATGCTGATATTTTTGTGTCAGTCTTGTATCTTGCTACATTGCTGAAGTTAATTATTAATTCTAAGATACTTTTGGTGAAGTTCTTTGAGTCTTCTATGTAGAATATCATGTCATCTGCAAATAATGATAATTAAAGTGTATCAATTCCTATATGTATCACTTTTTTTTTGTTTTGTTTTGAGACAGGGTCTCGCTTTGTAGTTCAGGCTGGCCCTGAGCTCACTATGTAGCCCAGGCAAGCCTCAAACTCAGCAATCCTCCTGTCTTTGCCTCCCGAGTGCTGGGATGACAGGCGTGAGCCACCACTCTTGGCAGTATCACTTTTATTTCCTTCTCTTATCCAGTTACTGTGGACAAGGTTTCAAGTATTATCTTGAAAGAAGATGTGATAGTGGACAAGCTTATCTTGTTCCTGATTTTCAGGGGAATGTTTCTAGTTTTGCCCCATTTAGTATGATCCTGGCAATTTGTTTGTCATAAATAGCCTTTGTCATATTCAGGTATAGTTTTTCTGTTTTCTTTAGAATTTTATCATGAAAGGGTGTTGTATTTTCTCAAAGGCATTTTCTGCATATAATTATATGATTATATAGTTTTCAATCTTGCTCTTGTTCATGTGATGTATTACATTTATTGAGTAATGTATGTCAAACCATCCTTCCATCTCTAGGATGAAAACTACTTGATCATGATGTGTGCTCTTTCCCCCAGTGTGCTGCATTCTATTTCCTAATATCATGTTGAGAAGTTTTGCATCTATGTTCCTTAAGGATATTGGTCTATACTTTTCATTTTCATTTGGGCCTTTATCTGATTTTGAGGTCAGCATGATACTGTCTTCCATAAATTAATTTGGAAGCTCTCTGTTCCTTTAGGTTTCTTTGAAGAGCTTCAGGTGTATTAACAGTATAAAATCTGTGAAGATTTTGTAGAATTCCTCAGTGAATTCATCAACTCCTTGGCTTTTTTAGGCGGTAGATTCTTTATTACTATGACAATTTTATTTCTTGTTTGAGGTTGTTAAGCATATTTATGTTTCCTTGGGTTAATTTTGGTAATTTGTATGTGTCTAGGAACCTGTTCAGTTCTTCATAATTTGCTAATTTCTTGGAATATAATTTTTGAAGTAGTTGCTATCCTCTGGATTTGCACACTGTCTGTTTTGATTTCATTTTTTCATTTCCAGTTGCATTGATATGAGTGTTTTATCACTCTCTCTTGTTAAGTCTGGCAAGGGGCTAACTATTTTATTTATTCATTCAAAGAACAGGCTCTTCCATTCATTGATTTTAATTGATTTTTTCAAAATCTCAATTTCATTGATTTTCACTCTCATCTTTATAATTTCTCTCCTTAGTTTTGGTTTTGAATTGGTTTGCTGTTTTTTCTCAAGGTTTTTCATCAGTTTGTATACTTGAGCTTGCAATGTTTTCCTAATGTGAGCACTGACGGTGATGAATTTTCCTTTTATCACTGCTTTCATAGTGTTCTAGAGGTTTTGTTGAATTGTACAGTCACTGTCATTAAGTTCAAGAAATTTTCATTTTTCCTCTTTGATTTCTCCTGTGGTTGCTTAGGAGTATGTTTTTAATTTTCCAGGAGATTTGCCTTTTCTAATATTTCTTTTGTCAGAGATTTCTATTTTTTTTTTTTGCACAGTGGTCTGATAATATGCATGGAGTAATTTCAATTATTTTATGTTCATTTAAGATAGTTTTTTTGGACTAGTACGC
Organism: Thryonomys swinderianus; assembly: GCA_004025085.1. Lineage (NCBI taxonomy): Eukaryota > Metazoa > Chordata > Mammalia > Rodentia > Thryonomyidae > Thryonomys > Thryonomys swinderianus. The sequence goes on along the minus strand of PVIC010016673.1, from coordinate 6,613 downwards.
AATAGATTTTGAAAAAGTACTATGTCCTGATGAAAAGAATCTACAGTCTATTGTAGAGTGGTAGAATACTATATATGTATCTATTCAGACCATATATTAAAGACCATGTATCAAATATGTGCTTTTGTGGTGTTATTTCTTCACTGATTTTTTGCATTGCTTAGTTGAACAATCTTGCAAAAGTGGGATGTTAGAATCTCTACTATGATTGTGTTAGTGTTTATTTGATCTTTTCATTTGAATAGTTTTTGTTTTATGAAGATATTCAGTGTATATATGTTTATCAGTGTTATCTTGTTATCTCTTCTTGTTGGATTGTTCCTTCAGCTGGTATGTAGTGACCTTATTTATCTCTTTTAATCTGTTTTAACTTGAATTTTACTATGTCTGATATTACAATTTCTACCCCTACTTGTTGTTTTTCACCCTTTAATGTTTAGTCTATGAATATTTGTTTTGGATTAGATGAGTTTCTTGAATGCAACAGACTATTGGATTTTGGTTTTTGATCAAATCTGCCAATCTGTCTTTTTTTTTTTTTTTTTTTTTTTTTTTGAGGCAGGGTCTCGCTTTGTAGTTCAGGCTGGCTCTGAGCTCACTATGTAGCCCAGGCAAGCCACCGCGAACTCAGCAATCCTCCTGTCTCTGCCTCCCGAGTGCTGGGATTACAGGCGTGAGCCACCACGCCCGGCACTGTGGTATATGGTATTGATTGCTGGTGGGCGTGAGTCACCATGCCCAGCATTGTATGTGGTTACCGGGATCAAACTCAGGACCTTGCGCTTGCGAGGCAGGCGCTGGAACCACTGAGCTAAATCTCCGGCCCTGCCAATCTGTCTTTTGATTAGAGAACTGAAACTGTTAACAGTGGGAGATATTACTGAGATGTATTGGGCATTTACTATCATGTCTTCTTTATCTGTTGGTATATGTTTTACTATTTCTGATTTTTTTTTGTTTTAAAAAAGGGTCTTTCTGGGCTGGAGATTTAGCTCAGTGGTTCTGGCGCCTGCCTCGCAAGCACAAGGTCCTGAGTTTGATCCCGGTAACCACATAGAGTGCTGGGCGTGGTGACTCACACCCACCAGCCATCAATACCACATACCACAGTGCCGGGCATGGAGGTTCATGCCTGTAATCCCAGCACTCGGGAGGCAGAGACAGGAGGATTGCTGAGTTCAAGGCTTGCCTGGGCTACATAGTGAGCTCAGAGCCAGCCTGAACCAGAAAGCGAGACCCTGTCTCAAAAAAAAAAAAAAAAAGTCTTTCTTTGTAGTTTAGGCTGGCCCTGGGTTCACTATGTAGCCCAAGCAATCCTCTTTTTTCTGATTTTTTTTGTTTATTTATTGACCTCAGTCATTTCCTCTGTGTTTTTAGATTGTCTAATCTTATGTATGTGTTATGAATATTCTTGGGTATTTTCTCTGGAGTGTTTTAGCACTCATATATTTTCTGAACTTGTCTTTTTCATGGAAATACTTTATTTCTCCATCTGTTCTGAAGAATAGCTTTGGTGTGTAAGTTAATCTGGGTTGGAAGTTATCTACTCAGGTCTTGTAATACTTAAAGCATCTCTGGCTTTCAGGGTTTGTGTTGAGAAGCCTCCTGCTATTATAGTTGGTTTACCTTTATATATGATTTTTTTCTCTGGCTGCTTTTAAATTTGGGGATTTCTAAAGCTGGATATCTGGTTGTTTAATAAGGGTATGCCTTGATGAGTTTCTTTTTGTCATAATAGTTTGATGTTCTATAAATTTCACTTATATTTTAACCTCTTCTTATATTTGGAAAATTTTATTCTATGATTTCTGTTAAAATGTTAGCAAATCTAACTGTACTATCTTCTAGTTTTTCCTCTATCTCCAATTAGCCTAAAATTGGCTTTCTTATTCTCTTCTAGTAATTTCTGGATAGCCCTCTGTTTTGTTCATATTTTGCTTTTGGTTACTTTTGTCTCTTCATTATCCTTTGTTATTTTATCCTCAGACAAAACACAGTATTGGACACTGTATTCATATTGGTTGTTTTTGGAATTTATAAATTCTATACAGTTTTCTTTATTTTGGTACTTCTGTCAGACATCTTTTCAATGGTTCCATAACCTTGTTGAATCTGTATTTGAAATTTTAACTGTTTCCATAGCTCATCCAGTTTTCAAAATTCTATTTTCTTGAAATTCACCATGGGCATATTGTGTGAAATGGTTGTGAACTTTTGGTTAATTCCCCATTCAATTAACCAGTTTTCTTCATCCCTTTTATAAACTTTTCATGTATTTTTTTTTTGCTACCTGGTGTTTGTTTTCTTTTCCCTGGGTGGGGATACTATAAGGTATGACTAGAGAAGTAAAGAGATTTTGTGGCTTATATGGAGATTTTTAGTATGATGCTGCTTCCCATGAATTCAATCTTATAATGCTTCTGTATGATAGACCTTACAGTTATACTTCCCCTGTTTGTCTATCCTTTAAGCACATTATGATGGTTTATTATTCATGGTTGTTCTGTAATGAGGTAGGTTAGTTGTATTCAAGAGCATGAGAGGTGATTGGATGAGGAGTGTTAGACACTAACTGGGAGATAGTGGTAGGTGAAAATAAAAGGTTGGTGTTAGATTTGATTTTATTGGAGTACTTTTAGTTGAGTTCAAGACTTACTACTGGTAGTTTTCAGAGGATATCTGTGGGGCCAAGGATGAGATATTGGAGCAAGATATTGACTTAAGCAGTAGGTTAAAGATTTTCAGAAATTATCTTTAGACTGTTACCTGTATATTGTTTTCTTCATTTGTCTTCCCTACTGCTTCTAAGTCTCTATATTTCATGTTAGCACAGTTTTTTGACTGCCATTATTGTTTGTTGACTATTATAGCTCAAAATCACTATGCTTGCAATTTAGTGTGTTAGATGAAGCAGGGTAAAACATATAAACTGGGTAGAAGTTGGAGCATGACCAACAGCTGATACCATTTTCTTATGGATGTACCTTGTTTATGTTTCCAAGAGAAGTGGTTGAACAGTAAAAGTAAAGAGGAGAATATGCAATGATTAAGGGATAAGGTAGCAGGTACAGAAAAGTAATAAACATTGTCTTACAGTTTCTGACAAATTCTGATGAATGTACAATCTCATGTCTTAAAGATAGTTTCTTACTGACAAAACGGAGGTTACATATTGCACTATTACAAATATAAACATATATGCATGTGACTGAATGTTACACTTTAGATATAAATAACTGTTCTTGCTTCCCCCTTCCTAAATATTTCTTACTATTCAATTTTTCCTATCCCTTGTTTCAGGAACGGTTTATAGAGGGACTTTGGAGTTCCTAAAACCTGAAAATATGAAAAGTTTCACTGTAATATGATGTCATTAATTCTCTCGGGGATGTATCTAGAAGGGGGAATAGTTGGCTTGAATGGAATTTCTATTTTGAGTTTTTTGAGGAATCTTCATATTTACTTCCATAATGATCGTACTAGTTTGCATTCCCACCAACACTATGGAAATGTTCATCTTTTCTTGCAGTCTCTTCAGCATTTATTATTATTGATTTTTTTGATGCCAGGAATTAAACTCAAAACCTTATGATTGAGAGACAGGCACCAGAACCCCTGAGCTAAAACCCCAGCCCTATTATTGATTTCTTGAAGACATCCTTTCTTTCTGGAGCAATATAGAATCTGAATGTTGTTTTAATATATATTTCTGTAATCGCTAGAGACATTGAACATTTTTTCATGTATTTATGGATAATTTGTTCCTTCTTCTGAGAAGAGTTTATGTCAGTTGCCCACTTCTTGATTGAGTCTATTATTTTGGAGGGTCAAATGTTTATGAGTTCATTTTATACTCTAGATATTGAAGCTTTGTCTAAGAATTAGCTGGTAAAAACTTTTACCATTCTGCAGACTGTTTCTTCTCTCAGTTAGTTGTTTACTTTCTTGTCCAGAAACTTTTTGACTTGTTATATTCCAATTTGTTATTTCTTGGTAATATTTCTTGTGCAATTAGTGTTCTGTTCAGAGTCCTTGCCCACTCTTATGTCTTCAAATGTTTTACCTATTTTATCTTCCAGCAAATTAATTTATTCTGTTTTGGGATTTAGATATTTGGTCCATTTTGATTTTAATTTAGTACATGGTGAAATATATGGGTCTAGATTCAATCCATATGTGGATAGCAGGTTTTGGTATCATTTTTTAAAAGGCTATATTTCTTTCAGTGAATGCTTTTGATTCCATTGTCAAAGATCTGATGGCTGAATGTGTCTGGGGATATTTCTGCATTCTCTATTATGTTCCGCTGATCCATACATCTGTTTTTGTTTCAGTTAGCATGATTTTTTTTTTTGCACTGTAGCACTGCAATATAAGTTGAGGTTCATAAGTATGATGTCCTCTGTTGGCTCTTGTTCCCTAAGGTTGCTTTTCTTTTCTGAGTCTCTTTCTGTTCTGTATAGATTTTAGGATTGTTTTCTTTGTTCCATAAGGAATGCTTTTGGTATTTTGATTGTAATTGTGATTGCAATAAATTTGTATAGCAGTTTTGGACATATGACTGTTTTGACTATATTGGTTCTGCCTATCCAGGAGAAGGAGATATATTTCCACTTTCTTATATCTTCTTCAGTCTTCTTTCTCAAAGTATTGTAGTTTTCACTGTAGAAGTCTTTCAGTTCCTTAGGTTAATTACTAGATATTTAATTTTTCTTCATGTTATTGTGAATGCTACAGTTTTCTTAATTTCTTTGTTGGTTGGTTCATTATTTGTGTACAGGAACACTTTTGATTTTTGTGTGTTGGATGTATATCCTGGTACCTTGTGGAATTTGGTTATTAATTCTAGAAGTGTTCTGATGTAAATTTGGGGGTGTTCTGTTTAGAAGATCATGTCATTTGCTAATAATGATAATTTAATCTCTTCTTTTTCTAAACATATGCTTTTATTTCTTTATCTTGGCTAATTGCTCTAATGACTTGAGCAGTGCATTGAACATGGGTAGTAATGGTGAGCATCCTCATCTTGTTCATGATTTAAAAAAATTTTTTCAGCTGTTGCTCATTTCATATGGTATTGACTAGAACTGTCACAAACAGCTTTTATCAGATCAACCTAAAATTCTTCTATACCTAATTTCCTCAAGATTTTTAATCATGAATGGATGTTGAGTTTTGTCAAAGCCCTTTTCTGCATTCATTGGGACATCATGGGCATTTTTTGCTTATATTTACTTGAAGTATTGCATCTACTGATTTATATATATTGACCCATTCTTACATCCCTGGAATGAAGCCTATCTGATCATGATGGCTATTTTTTTTTGTGATTTGCTACCTTGTTTTTCAGTAACTTGTTGGAGTTTTGTGTACTTTTTATTAAAGAAATTAAACTGTAATTCTATGCTTTGTTTGCATCCTTGTCTGGTTTTTGAATCAAGGTAATGTTAACTTCCAGAAATGAATTTGGGAGTACTTTTTCATTTCATTTTAATTACAGAATTTAAGAAGTATTGGTCTTGGATCATCCTTGAAGGTTTTGTGTAAGTCAGCAGTGAATCCATCAGGTCCTAGGCTTTTCTTAGTTGGTAGGGTGTATTTCTACTTTAATTTAATTGCTTATTGTTGGATATTTTACAGCTATTATAAATTTGTTTCATTTTTATAATTCAAAAGAATCAAAGAATCTTTTCATTTCTTCTAGATTCTCCAACTTATTAGAGTACAGGTTTTAAAGGTAGTAATAATATTCTGGATTTTGTTGATATCCATTGTGATTTCACTGTTTTCATTTCTAATTGCACTAATTTGAATATTTTCTATGTTATTTTGCAAAATTGCCTAGAGATTTGTCTAGTTTGTTTATGCTTTTTAAAAATTGATTTTACTGGTATATTTTTTGTATACATTATGATCAAATTCAACATTGAGGGTTTGTACCAGTACATGACATATCTTGATTCTTATTTTCTCCCATTCCCCTGCCCTCCCTACAAACCCTCACCCCTTATATACATAATCTTTGTTTACTTTTTTGCCATCAATTTATTTCCTTTTTTTTACTTACCCTTAACCCCTTTCCCTTTTCCTTTTGAACATTTTCTTATTTCACAATCCTTATCAAATATTTTAGAGCTCATTTACACTTTCAGTTTTTCATACCAGATAAATGAAACAGTATTTACACATGTCCCATTTATTTCACTTATGAGTATGACCTCAAGGTACATCCATTTGAGTATAAATGACTGAAACTTATCATTCTTTATGGGAGACTAATACTCCATTTTATTGAGAAAAACGTATCTTCTTTATCCACTCTCCAGTTGATGGGTACTTGGGCTGTTGCCAAGATTTAGCTATCATGATCTGAGCTGTTATAAATATGAGTGCACCTATGTCTTTGTGATATGAATCTTTTAATTCTCTCATGTATATACCTAGTATGGTCGAATAGGACCTAGAGTCCTAGATTTTTGAGGAATCGCCACACTGATCTCCACAGTGGCTGCACCAGTCTACATTCCCACCAACAGTGGAGAAGGGTTCTTAACTCCCCGCAGCCTTGCCAACATTTGTTGTGGGGTGATTTCTTCATAGCAGCCATTCTTTT
>PVIC010016672.1:0-33597 GCA_004025085.1 Thryonomys swinderianus | reverse complement strand
AACTAGAAAAAGAGGAGCAAAACAAACCCAAAGCACATACTAGAGAGGAAATCATAAGGATCAGAGCAGAAATTAACGCAGTGGAGACAAAGAGAACAATACAAAGAATCAATGAATCAAAGAGCTGGTTCTTTGAAAGGATAAATAAAATCGACAGACCCTTAGCCAACCTTATCAAACAAAGGAAGGAAAAGGCTCACATCCATGCTATAAGGAATGAAAATGGGGAAATCAGCACAGACCCAGAAGAAGTCCAAAGGATCATAAACACATATTTTGAAAATCTATACTCCAAGAAGATGGAAAATCTAGACGAAATGGATAGATTCCTAGACTCATATGAACTTCCAAAGCTGAATGAAGAGGATTTAAAAATGTTAAACAATCCGATATCAATCTGGGAAATTGAAAATGTAATAAAAAACCTACCAACAAAGAAAAGCCCTGGTCCTGATGGCTTCACTGCTGAATTCTACAAAACTTTTACAGCTTTTATTTCTGTTGGGCAAGTTCTCAGGAGGTAGGACCATTAGAATATTAGGTGAAAAAAACCACTTTCATTTCATATTCTCTAAACAGTATATGTAGTCATGTTGCTTATGAAAAAATACGAGTCCCAACAGTCTCACATTCTTGGTAAAATAATGTGGTAAGATGTAGTCTACTTCTAAAAATAGAAAACATGTTCCAGTGTATTATAATGCTATCCTCCAAATTTATTTTTACCTTCCAATTTGTAAGAAAAGTCAAAGTTTTAAATATTTGTTAAAGTATGTATGTTCTCACAGGAGTAAAGATAATCATATATTCCATTCAAGAAAATGGCAGACTTAGGAAAATCTGCAGTGTAACTATTTAACTGATTCACCAGTGAATATTGAATGAGGTACCAATCAGTAAAATTGATAGGAAATGCAGTGTCATCAAGTTCAATATCATTTTCACAGAAAAGTGGAACCAGAAAGGTCATACATTAACAAGTAGCAACAACAGGATTTCAACTCTCTCCTTTAATTTCCATTTACTCTTCCATTTATTAGCCCATTGACTTTTGGAGGAGTAGTCTTCATGGGCATCTAATTCCACCTTCATGTGCAGGTTTCTAAGTGTGATTAAAAGACAGATAAAACTAATTTTGTGAGAATGGAAAGATGGTTGAATTATCTGTTTAGAAATAGAAAAAATAAAAGTCATTTCTCTTGACTACCAGTTTTCTCTGGTGATTTTTATCTTAAAGAGGCTGAAATTAGGGCTAAATTCACAATAGCAAGTATAAGCTTAAGAAAGAAGCTGTCTGAATTATGGTAGTTTATTATGTACAAATTTTAAATTTAAAAGTGTGTATGTCTATCATACAATACCACCAGACTACACTGATAGAACATGCTCAGAAATTACTAGAAGATGATTTTACTTTTAACTATGCCCTGAAATCTAAATAATGTAATTGTTCATTGTGGTGTCAATTGATTTAACAAAGTTCTGGGTGTATGTGGGTGATGGAGTTACTAAAAAGAGAGAAAACATCATGGATGTCTGTGGCATATCCTTAAATAAAGACAGAAATGCCAAAAATAGCCAAAGATAAGTTAATTAACAAGAATATAGTTGTAGGATTCATACATCTCAATTTCAAAATTTATGACAAAGCTACAAAATGATCAACGTGTAGGTTCTAGAATGTATATAAACATACAGACCAATGGAATAGAATTAAAAGTCAAAAATGTACCATTATGTTTCTTACTTTTTATGTGTTGAGATCATTAGTAAATTTAGATATACATTATGGTCATATTCAACATCATACATTTTTACCTATATATGATATACCTTGATTCTCAGTTTACCCCTTTCCACTGCCCTCCTTAGCTCCCCCACCCCTGTGTACCTAAGCTTTGTTTAAATTTTTTATTCACATGCACATGTTTATGATTAATTGATACATAACAAAGAATTCCAGAAATTCAATTGGAGAAAGATTATTATTTTTAACAAAAGCTTCTAGATTGAATATCATATGGAAACATGAACTAGGAGTTTTTCCTCATACCTTATACGAAAGTTAATTCAAAATGGACCACAAACAAATATAAAAGCTAAAATATACTATCAAAAAAGAATATAGGAGTATTTTTTGTGATCACGAAATATGTATAATTTTAGATATGAAATTTAAAACATGAGACAAAAATCTAGAAAAATTAGAGTTTCTTAAAATTAAAACTTTTAAAATATAATTTAGTACAAAGCTTGATGGAGAAAAATATGTCAAACCCTTTGAATATGGACTAAAATATTCCTTGCAAGAGTAATCAATGATTAATTTTATAAACATACGTATTATACTAGCGTCTTCTGGATGTGTTTAGCTTATTATTTTTGTTTTAAAAAGATATTGGGGTATTTGGTGTTATATGCTAGAAAGGAAAGTTAAAAAAATTTTCATTAAATCTAAGTTTTTAATTAAAAGAGTAAATGGATGAACCTTGAGACCATACTCATAATTGAAATAAATAAGATGCAGATGTGTAAATACTATATCATTTCTCAAGTGTGAGAAACAAAAAAATCAAATGAGTCTAAAATGTATGGTAGGTAATGTGAAATAGGAAGCAAATCGTTAAAAGTCTATGGCAACTGGGTGGGAGTATGGGAAACAAAGAAAGGAAAGAAAAAATTTGGTGGTAAAAGGAAAAAGTGGAAACAAAGCTTATGCATGTGCAGGGTGGGGAATTGAAGGGAGGGTAGTGTAATTGGAAAAAATAAGATTCAAGATATATCTTGTACAGGTATAAATTCTCAATGATGAATGTGAAAGTAATGTACACTTAAAATGTACCAATAAAGGCTATTAAAAATATAAAAAGCTAATGTAGGAAAAAATAAGTTGCTAAGAAATATAAAGATTTACAAAATGCAGTTACCTTATTTGTACATATGACATAACTTTTATATGCCATTCTTTCAAAATACATTACTCAAAAATTAGAACTTTTTTTTTTTTTTTGAGACAGGGTCTCGCTTTGTAGTTCAGGCTGGCTCTGAGCTCACTGCATAGCTCAGGCAAGCCTCGAACTCAGCAATCCTCCTGCCTCTGCCTCCCAAGTGCTGGGATTACAGGCATGAGCCACCACACCAGGCACTGTGGTATGCGGTATTGATTGTTGGTGGGTGTGAGTCTCCACGCCCAGCATTGTACGTGGTTACCAGGGATCGAACTCAGGACCTTGTGCTTGCGAGGCAGGCTCTGGAACCATTGAGCTAACCCTCCAGCCCTAGAACTTGTTTTTAACCCAGGCTCAAACTCAGGACTTAGCGCTTGCCAGGCAGACAGGGCATCTCTGAGCTACATCCCTGGGTAGAACAGTACTTGAATAATTTTCTACCATGTGAAAGTAAAAAGTGTCACATGCCATTTGCATCAGAAATGTCTTGATTCAGGGTAAAGAAATACAATTAGCAATTTCAGATAAAGAAATACAGTTAGCAATTTCATTCATCAGTACTTTCTCCTCTTCAGTACCATTGTCTTTAATTCTGGAAAATATGAAAGATTTTCAGAAAACACAGTTCATTGTAAATTTAAAGCCTTTGTTTTAGGTTTTGTTTTTATTTTTTCTTCTCTAATTTGTAAGTATTGTGTTGTCTACAATGAAAATAGTGGAATTTGATGTCATTATTGTTACCCATTAAAGCCCATGGGTTACTTTTCTATGTATGGAAAAAATAAAAATTACCTAAGGAAACAACAACAATAACAACAAAACCAGTGGTGTGCAAGGAAGAAAACTATTAAATACACAAATATGTAAAATAGAAAAATCTTAAATGTAGGCAAGGCAGTGCATGAAGTTCTACTTATATTTCAAGAGTAGGTTCCTTCATTTTCAAATGTTCCTTTCTCCAAAGTGTATTTTCTTGATAACAGAAAGTGTTGCTGCTAGATGAATCTCCCATGAAACATCAAGTAACACAGGTCTTGTTGGCTTAAATTTTTCATGTTTTTTCTCCCTTGGGGTGGAAACTATTTTTTAGTCCAGAAAGCTATATGTACAATAAATGATGATCATTGATTTTCTTTGTGATCCTGGTTCAATTAGGGTAAGACATTGTATTTTGAAATTACCTGCCATTCCAGGCCTCGTCAAATGTTTATAATGTCAAGTGAACTATATGCTAATTTTTTCTATAATGTGCATATAAGATATTTATTCTGTGAGGCAAACTTTCCCTGGTACAGTACCCAAGACAGAAATGTCATGCAGTAGTTTATTTTATAGTATCTGTTTCATTTTTTCCTATGCCATTAGGTTAGCCAGTTAAATCGGAAAAGAAGTAATGCAAATCATTTGCAAATTGGATTTTCAACGTTAAAAAGTATTGCGATTAACATGAAAAAGTAGATGAAAATATTCATTTTCATATTATTTTAGCTGTACAGAGAATTTATTAATGAAAGCTGGCAAATAATTAGAATGTCCTCTTGTAATTGGTTTCTAAATGGGGTTTAAACTTTATAATGATTTTTTATTTTAGTAATTATTGAAAGAGAATCAAGTAATATTAATTTCTTTCTCAATAGGGCATATAAGAACTGTAGAAACTGCAATCATTAAAAAGCAGTCATTTTGTTATCCAGAAATTAGAATCAAATTCTCAAGGGATGAGCTTTGTCTTCTGAACATTTTTATGACTAAGTCATGCTGTGAGCCAGTATGGGATGAATGCATTATGGGAATGAAAATCTCCTCTGCACATTTGAATATAGGAAACACTACAAGTCATCATTACATACATATGTAACATACAGTAAAGAGGAGAATATTAGTACTAGAGAGAACACAACATTTTATTTGAAAAAAATGTAATGCTCTATATGTCATATATGTGGCTTGAAAATATAATAATCATATGGAATCTTCATTGTTCTTCAATATTTATTTGGATTATATTAAATTTTTTGAATAATAATCGTATTCTCTGTTTTTTCTCCTTTTCATTTCCTTCCTCCCTTCCAATTACCTTTGAGAAATCAAAAAGGGGAGAAATAGGGCCGGAGGATTAGCTCAGTGGTTCCGGCGCCTGCCTCACAAGCTCAAGGACCTGAGTTCGATCCCTGGTAACCACATATAATGCTGGGCGTGGAGACACGCCCACCAACAATCAACACTGCATACCACAATGCCGGATGTGGTGGCTCATGTCTGTAATCCCAGCACTCGGGAGGCAGAGACAGGAGGATTGCTGAGTTCGCGGCGGCTTGCCTGAGCACCATAGTGAGCTCAGGGCCAGCCTGAACTACAAAGCGAGACCCTGTCTCAAAAACCAAAAAAAAAAAAAAAAAAAAAAAAAGGGGAGAAATACAATCACCTGGTGGTATTATGGATATGTGTGTGTGTGTGTGTATATATATATATATATATATATACACATACATATATATGTGAGGAATATCAAAGAGATTTTTAACATTGTAGGTAATCCATATGTATCCAGCAAGACCATTAAGGATAACAGGATACTCAAGACTAATTTATTAAATAAGTTTCATGTTGCAGAAAAATCTTGTGCTTCTGGAAAAAGTCACTGTCATGAGGCCACAACATCATTTTTACTGTTTCATACCTGAGTAAGTTATGGTTGAGAGTATTAGCATACTTTTTATATTAGCATTCTTTATTTTTCATTATTCAGTAAACTTTATTGGTACATTATATACACAGCTCACAATCACACAAAACATTGGGGAGTTTGTACCAATATGTGACACAGGTCAATTCTCATTTTTACCCACATCCTTGCCCTCACACCCCTTCCCCACCCCCTATATACATACTCTTATTTTTTTCCAAATCATATTTATTCCTTCCCCTCATTACGTTCCCATACCAAATTCCTTTTGGATATTACAGAAACTAGCATACATTCTAGAGTTCCTTTACCCCTACAGGTACTTATATCAAAGAAAAGATCTGGTATTTGCATATCTGTGTTCTATTTATTTCACTTACTAGTGTATCCTCCAGGTGTCTCCATTTGCACATAAATGAATCAATCTTGTCATTCTTTATGGCAGAATAATACTCCATTAAAAACACATCTTCTTTATCCACTCTCTAGTTGATGGACATTTGGGTTGTTTCCAAGATTGGGCTATCACGAACTGAGCTGCTATGAACAGAGTGTACATCTGTCTTTCCAATGTGATTTTTAAAATTCCTTTGGGTATATTCCTAGCAGGGGGATAGCAGGGTCAAATGGGACCTCTAGTCCTAGTTTTCTTAGGAGTTTCCACACAGATCTCCACAATGGTTGCACAAGTCTGCAATCCCACCTACAGTGGAGAAGGGTTCCTTTCTCCCCACAGCCTCGCCAGCATTTATTGTTGGTTGATTTTGTAATAGTGGCCATTCTTTGTGGAGTGAGATGGAATCTTAGTGTTGTTTTCATTTGTATCTCTCGAATGACCTGTGATGTTGAACATTTCTTCATATAGCATACTCTCTTCTTAAGGTGGCATCATTTATTTGTGGGTTCTAAACTTTGAGAGATTGTGATAGTTAAAATAAGTATTATATTTCTTTTGTTCTTTCAGACAAATTTCATGGTTGACATGTTCAGTTTCATGAAAAATGAAGACCTTTACTCTGAGTTTTGTTGTTTCTTCGTCACTCCTGTCAGCATCTAAATGATAAATTCTTAGATCTTGGGTTGTACCATTTTTATGTTGCAATCCATCAAGTCTTTTAAATAAAGAATGTGTGAATTATCAATATATATATAAACTGAATATTAATTGATTTTAATGATTTCAAATGAGAAATAGATATATGAATTACTAACTTTGCATAGCAAACAAATCTTCCTTTGAAGAACCATATATATTTCCTTCACTTGGAAAGTGGGAAAAAAGAAATACTGCCCAGTATCTGTTCTTTTTTCATGAGTTGCTAAGGATTTGATAAATACACATTGGATAATGACTAGAATTTCTGTGTTGAGAATTTGACAGGGTATTTTGTTTAGTTTTGATTTTGTGTAGGAGGAAGTTTTCATTTTTCAAATTCCTTTGCAAGTAGTAATATTTAAAAATATTAAAAGCTGAAGAAAAATTTGTAAAATAACAAAAGAAAAATTTAAAACAATGTATTCTACAGCATGGTAGTAATTTTTATTTCAGTTATAAACTTTACAGAGTTTTTTCTTCTTAGCAACTGCAGTGATTCATTCAACACTAATTCTAGATTATTCTGTTAAAGAACAGCTATGTGCTAAAGTGTGATTAAAAATACCGACATTTGCATTAGAAGCATAGGGGAAAGGGAGATGGGAGCATATATTTATTATTGTGGACAGAATAAATGATTGATGGAACCAGTGAAAAACTCTAAAACAAAATGCTATGAAAGAGAGTAAAACCAGCCAGTAGCTTAAGTGTCCAGAAAATTGCTAAACTTGGTCTGAGTTAGACCTCAGGAAATGATAAATCCATAAAATTGTGACTCATTATGAGACAAAACTCTGGAATTCAAGATATCTGGGATTCTCAAGTAATTTTACAAGAGTTGTCTGAATGATTCCAGTAAAAGGTATGACTAGAATGGGAGACAAGATTTAAAATTCAAAGGGTCAAGCATACTTTGCAGTCAGCATTTCATTCTTTCTCAACACAATGGCAAGAAAGATCAATCATTAATTTTATTTGCACTGCAAAATGATTTCACACACTATTTTATTTCCCCATAAAATTGTATGAATATTTAAAGATTTAGTTTGAGAAATGGCCAGATCTATGAAGCTACATAATTATAAAAGATTAAATATCATAGAAGAAGTTTTAAAAGTTAGTAAATTTACAAACTTGGATGATTTCATCTTGCCTGGGCAACAGAGAGCTCAGGGCCAGCCTGAATTACAAAACAAGACCCTTTCTCAAAAAAAAAAAATAATACAATTTCAGTACCCTTTGAAATATTCCAGTAAACAAATTTATGATATAATAACCAAAATTTATAAAATTGGAATATACATAATAAAAGCTAAAAAAAGTCTCACACACACACATACATACAGATATTCATGAAAGGAAATAAATTTTTATGCTAGTCTCATGATTATGCAATTCCTTCTAAAGTTGTAAGAAGAGGTCAATATGAGAAAGTTGTACATATAATTCATTACACTGGAAGATCAAAGAAAAAATGCTTTTCTCCATAGGTTAAATAACTTTCACTATTAAAAGTCACAGACAAAAACAAAGAAATAACTACTGGCAAATGTAGCTAGTGAAACAGGAATAGATGAATAGGTGTAAATGGGTTTATCATGATGCCTGTGTGTGTGTATAAGTAAAAAGCCATCATACCTAATAATGCAATTTTAGGACTTGCATTAAGTCATGATTTACTATTGTTATTATTTAATATGTTTCTAAGGGATGTAGTCACAAAACCAGTGAGAAATAGTTAATTCATCAATGCTTGTCTGAAGATATCTATACCAAGTAATATTGTGTACATAATGTGATAGGAAAAACTACTTTTTATGTGCTGATATAAAATGACTTATATGGTAAGTAAAAATAACAAGATTCAAAACAAATATGCATAATAACCTATTTTTCTAAAGAAGGTATGTGTGTGTATTAATATGCTTGTGCATGTGTGGACAAACTTGGGTTTGCAAATACATACCCATGTATAAACACATACAGGATATTACTCATTTGATTTACTTTTGCTAGGAACTGGGGTTATATAACACGTTTCCTTTTTGTATTTTATTCACAATAGCACATATAATTCATTGTTTTCAAAGAGCTTATTTAAAACCCATTAATTTATATTCTTTTTTTTTTTTTTTTTTTTTTTTTTGCTTTTTGAGACAGGGTCTCGCTTTGTAGTTCAGGCTGGCCCTGAGCTCACTATGGTGCCCAGGCAAGCCTCCGCGAACTCAGCAATCCTCCTGTCTCTGCCTCCCGAGTGCTGGGATTACAGGCATGAGCCACCACGTCCAGCATTGTGGTATGCGGTGTTGATTGTTGGTGGGCGTGTCTCCACGCCCAGCATTATATGTGGTTACCGGGGATCGAACTCAGGACCTTGCACTTGCAAGGCAGGCACCGGAACCACTGAGCTAACCCTCCGGCCCTAATTTATATTCTTTAATAATTGTGACTAATTTTTTTCACACTAAAAATTTAATGACTTTATATCTGTCAAATAACAAATTTCCTCTTTCATAACATCACAGCTCAGACTGATTTTGTTATTTAGATGTCTGTTTTTAAATTATTTAAAAATAGTGATTATGGCTTAAAATTGGTGCTATATATATTGAAAAACAATGAGTTATAAGACAAAAATACTAATATTTTATGCTGCATATGTTGCTCATTAGTAGTTGGAAGTCAAGTAATTAAGTTTGGAACAAGTATAGTCAAGACTAATAGTATTGGGGTATATGTTTTACAGATTAAAGGGTATATAGATCATCACCTCTAAACACTAGCACAAGTATTGTCTTTAATTGTCTTTAATAAGATAGTTCAATTGTGTTTTTACATTATCCTCAGGCAAATATTTGGTTTCATTGCATAGATAAAAATTCTGAAAAAAAAGAACAGATACATGAACATTTTAGTTAAGACTTCTGAATTACAGAATGTTTCTGAATAGCTCTGAGAAAGAACTTTTTTTCTCAGAAGATTAAAAAAGAGATGGTAATAAAATGACACATTAGAGCTATATTGGAGACTTATGAATTCAGTTCATTCATGCAAGCTGGTTGTAACTCACATTGGACAACTGAAGGCTTGGTTGCTCTGCATGCCTTCAAATTATCTCTTCTGTATACAGGCAGATCTGGGTATCTTTAGGTAGACATTGGCTCAGGATTTCTCAACTAAGCCAACAGAGGAAAAGATGTTGTAAAGTTCCTTCCAGATCAGCTGGTATTTGGATTGTAATTCAAAACTTTTTTTCATAATTTAAACCTAAAATTATAGCTGTAATCCAAGTTGTTCGTATTTCGGGCCAGCTGTAACTCAAGAGTCCACTGTAAAATAAAATGAATATTTGAACATTAGCCATTGTAATTAATTATGGCTTCTGTCCAACACCTACCACATCAATATCTATGCATTATAGCAAGATATCCTGATATCCATAATTAATTTTTCAGTTTGAGAATACCTTTTTTAGGCAAATGATTTAATAATCCATTTCCACTTAGATCAACTTCTCCTGGTTTAAATCCATTTCCCAAAAAATATATTTATATAAAAGATGTTAATTTCCCATGGAAATCTTGCATTGACAGCCCTAAGCATTACTGTTACTATATTTTTGTTAGTTTTGAATCTGCTACATAAAAGAAAGACTTCCATACCCATTTAGTAACGTAGAAATCAATCACCAAGGTGGGAATTTAGAGGAAAATCCCTCTACTCCTGCTCATCAGTCCAAATATCATACTAGTGAAAATCCAGATTCCTCGGTCATGCGTACTATGGAACGATCTGATTTCACCAACTGATGTATCTCTGGCTTTATAAAGACCCATTTTTCTCAAGTCAGTGCAGTGTCAGACCATTTCCTTAATGAACTCCTCAGAAAGATGACATTCTAAATTCCCTTGTAACATAAAATTCAAATTCATTTATTTCAAACCCTTGACATCAATATAAATTATGGTTATCACTCAGATTTACTTAATTATCTGGATAATTCCCTGTCAGTTTTATTTTCATAGACTTACATAGACAAGATGATTTCTAAATATTTTGGGTTACTTATTTCTCTTACCTTAGGCATTTTAGTACCGAATGTGTTTGTTCTATGTGCTTTTAGAATACCACAGAAAAAGAAAATTCATAAAACTGTGTTTAATCACAGATATGCAAATACTGGATCTTTCCTTTGATATGAGCATCTGTAGAGGTAAAGGAGCTCTAGAATGTGTGATAGTTTTTGCAGAATGGGAAATATCCAAAAGGAATTCAGTGTGGGAATGTAATGAGGGGAAGGAATAAATATATTCGGAAAAAAATAAAAGTGTGTATATAGGGGATGGGGAGGGGGTGGGTCGACAGGGATGTGGGTAAAAATGAGAATTGACCTGTGTCACATATTGGTACAAATTCCCCAATGTTTTGTGTGATTGTGAGCTGTGTATATAATGTACCAATAAAGTTTACTGAATAATGAAAAATAATTGTTTAAACAGAAACAGTCATACAAAACTATAGAGTGACATTGGAACAGTGGTTAAAATGATCATATCAATAGAATAATGGTATTATTTGACATTTTTGGAAGGAAAACTTGTAGGTTTTCAAACTTATATGGAGCAAAATATTAACATCATTGCAATATGTTTGTGTATAGATATATTTCTATAATTATTTCAGGATAATTATAGTATTTGTGCTACCATCAAGGTTTTAAAATCTAGTTCAGGAAAGAAATCCTTAGAGAAGAAAGAAGGGTCAGTGCCATCATAAGTTTATGGCGAAAGAACAGAGTGGATGTATTGGTTCCATTTTACAGAGAGAAAATTTGAAATTCATAGAGATCAAGCCACCTACATACATGAAAATAGCAGAACTAATGATCTAATCCATTTGGGTCACTGTAAATTCTTCCCTCATGTCCTTTTATATAGAGTGCCAGGAAAAAGTATTCACAGCAAGGAAAATAAATAATATTTTTTTCTGGTACCAGGGATAGAACTCAGGACCTTGGGTTTTCAAGGTAGGTGGAGAGCCACTGAACTAGATCCCTGGCCCCCTTAAATTATTATATACTTTGTTTTCATGTTCTGGATGGTCACATGTGTTGGATTTAGCCATCATAGTAGAAGCAGAACTTTATCAGGCAAGTTAGGACACTCATTTTCAAAGATAGAAGAAAAGAAAATCCAACATATCATTTTGGGAATGTCAGGCCTGTCTATAGTTTCTCATTAATTTTTATTGGTTTGTTAGATTTCTGTATTAATGAAAATATAACTACAAACATCTTGCCTGATACATAAATATAAGGAACTTTCTTGCTCAGAAGTTTATTTCTTGGAAGTTGTTGCCACGTGAATTGTATGACTATTTCCATTCATCTAGATAAAAATAATTGTTTAACATTGTGGCTATTCAAGAACATTACTTTGAAATTTGATGAATTTTTCAGAAATCCTTCTATTACTGATTTCTGATTTCACACAGTTGTTGGGAACGGTGCCCTGCATCTTTCTAATTTGTTATTTTCTGGACTAAAATACATAGATACAGTGGGTGGTTAAGAAAAATGCATATTAGGTGTGTCAGATCCACTTGAACTCCATTGTGTCTCTGCTGATTGTCTTTCTACATCATGTGCTCACTGGTGCAAGTAGTGCAGTGAAGGCACCTAATATTAGTTCATTATAGTCTGTTTCTTTCCCTTTGTATTTCTTAATAGTTGCTTTATGTTACTTTTTAGGTTCTCCAAAGTTAGTCGCACATACATTTATAAGTACTGTTTTATACTGATATATTGATTCATAAGTATACAGTAACCTTATTTGTCTCATTTCACTGTTTTGATATATTTTATGTAATATAATTACCTTCACCTTCTTGTGGTTTATTATTTTCAAAAATTATCTTTTCTGTTTCTTCACTTTCACTCTATAGGTTTTGTCAAAGGTGAAGCCACTTTTATAAACTTCAAATAATTGAGTATTCTTTTTAAATTTTTAGCCTTTCAGTCACTCTATCTTCTGATTAGAAAACTTAATCAGATCACATTCATGAAAAAAATCACTTTCTAATTGGATTGTACATTTTTTGTTTCTTTTGTCCTCTTTCCTTTTAATTAGATGTTTTTATGTAGTGTTATTATTTGACTCCTTTATTTTCAAAGTATTTTTTTTTACCGTGGGATTATCATGCAGCCTACAAAAACATGGTCATAATAAATTATCTTAACTTGATGATATACTTAGGTTCCATAACATTAAGAAATCCTTCACTTTTTACTTTATTATATTTTCGATGCCACATTTTTCATCTTTTTACATGTTATATAACTGAAAATCATTATACCTAATTTTAAAGTATTTTTTCTTTTAACATTTAAAGTTGAGATAATTTATGCGCCATCACGACAGTGTTAGACTACTTTGAATGTAACTATCCACTCATTTGTACCAGTGCTCTGGGCTCTTAGCTGCAGGTCCGTCACGTGGGCACTCACAGTGGTGGTGTCCTTGATGAGCGCTGCTCGTGGGTTGGTCGTTGAGGCAGGATCCGAGACATGGTAATTCACAGAAGGACGTGGCTCTAGGTTTCGGGATGGTTATGGTGCTCAATTTGCTGGCCCCCTGGTGGTAACTGTCAGAATATACCCAGGTTAGCCGGGCGTGGTGGCTCCCATTTATAATCCCCGCACTAAGAGGCAGAGGCAGGATGATTGATGAGTTCGAGACTTGCTTGTGAAGTAGTCAGAGAGCCCAGGACAGGAGGGCTGCTATGACAGATCTGCAGTAGTTCTGGGGTGTGCAGAGATCTAAGCATGATTGAGTGGGGGCTGGAGCCCAGGTATATGTAAAAGAGCTTGAGTCCAGGGCACAAAGTGCAAGCTAATTTGGCAGATAACACTGGCGCTGGTGTGGAGGTATGATCACAAGCAGCACAGCTTAGAGACAGAGCTGAGGTCTAGAGCCCCCAGATGCACACAAGCACAGCAGCTGTAAATTACTGAGCGCAGGAAGTTCTCTGTGACAGCTGAGTTGATGACTGGCACATGGGTATGCCCCAGACCCTGGCTCTGGTTCCATGGTGCGCTGTGGTCATGACTCTGGAGCCTCAAATGTGGGCTGGTGTGGTACAATCATGGAGTTGGTGTCTGGACTACGACATTAAAGAGTGACTCAAGATCCAGCTCAGGGGCACGTGTGAGGTTGAAGGACACGGTGACTGAGAGGGACACAACAGGGTTCGCCACTTTTTATATTCATGTATTTGTTTATATGTCAGCTTATTAATACATAGTACATAATGGTTACATTCTTCTGGAAAGTGGGTGCATGTACATAACACATCTCCATCATTACTTTCACCCCTTTTCCTGCTCCTTCCCCCTTCACTGACCTCCACATCCCCTTCCCTTTTTCACTTTGCAGGATGTGGGCATATCCTTGTATTGATAACACACTCCAATTCCTCTTGTTTTCCATCCCATATACCTTCTCTTTACTCCCTCCATTTCTGCACCCACCCCCCATATGAGCACAGCCTGCTTCCTCTCTCCCTATTATCTCTCTTGAGAGGAGGCTGTATCTGGACAAATTTGCTTCTGTGTGATTTCCAGCCAGAACAGATGGTTGGTTATCTTAATAGTAAATGATGCTGATGTCTTCTTTATAGCAAATCAAGGGATTGTGGAAATTCCTACCACATGACTAAACAATATCTGCTTTTTTTTTCAGTTATTTCTGTTCTGCCAGCAACCCTTTCTATGTAGATATACTGTTTTTAATTTTTTTCACAACTATGTTAGATAAAGGACGATATATCCTAACTCTACAATTGTGTTAAAGTTATTCAATCCTTCATCAGTTTTTCTATTTATATCAAAATGTTGTGACAGTTTTTCTGTGGCTTAAGGTGCTAAAACTTTTCAGGGTGTTGAAAGAATATGAATCATAGATTGTCAGATTTACTAATATTGTATTCCTAAGTCTTTAAAACTAAAACAAAACCTTGAATTATCATCTTTGTTTCATTGGGCAAGAAGCAAATAAACAGAAATTGTTTGCTTTCATTTCTTTAAACCTCTGCTCTGGTCAAAAGCAAAGTTTTTCCCAGCTTGATGCTGTTATTTTGGGATCTGATTAAGTACTCGCAATACTTAGTTTGCAAACATGTAGGTAAAACTGGTCATAAAATGCTTATCTATATCACTAAGATTTTTTACTATTTGTTTTTTTTGCTATACTGGGATTAGCGATGATTGATGTTAAAATATTCAGGAGAGATGATAACTTTTGTTGTTACCAACTTCAAGATTTGTTTGTTGTCATAGCTTTATTTCTCAATAAATGGCTGTCTATATTTTGTCAAAAATTATAGTATACATGACTCAATATTTTTTAAGCATATTCAGTTACCTGAAGATGTGTCTAAGTGTATCTCATGATTTTGGATAAAAATTAAACATAAAGCATTAAAATAAATATTTTTTTTTTATTTTGTGTTTCTCCGTTCAAGTGTAAGAAATAGGCAGATGTCATTGGATTAAGTACAAAGTATTCCAGATGGCCAGAGTAATTTTCATAATACACAATTTCCAATTTATATAAATAGCATATCATTAAGATGAAACTGAAGTGACAAACATTTATTTAATTGATTGACTCATAAAACATATGTTCTCCCTTTTTCTATTTATCTAAAGGTACCTGAGGAATCAGAAATGGCAGACAAAATTATTAGCATCTTCAGTGCTATGTAGTTTTTTAAGATATTTCTTGTTCTTGTTCCTTCAAATGAGTTTTCCTGTGAATAATGTCCTGTAAAGTTGATTTCTGACTGGAGCCACTTTTTAAAAATTTAATTCTTTATTGGCACATTTTATATACAGCTTGCAATTACACTCAACATTGGGGAATTTTTACCAGTATATGACACAAATTAATTCTTATTTTTACCTATATCCCTATCCACTTACAACTTCCCACCCCCTATATGCATGTTCTTTCTTTTTCTTCCCAAATCATATTTATTTTTCCCCTCACTACTTTGCCCTATCTCATTCCATTTGAATATTTCCTGTTTCACAAAATCTGTCATACATTCTAGAACTCATTTGCATCTACAGGTTCAGTATGCCTTCAAGGTGTATACAGTTGCACATAAATGAATGAAATTTGTTATTCTTTATGGCAGAGTAATACTCCATTATATATATATTTTTTTTAAAAAACAGATCTTTGTCCAGTCTCTGGGCATCTGGGTTGTTTCCAAGATTGGGCTATGGCAAACTGAGCAGCTATGAACATGGGTGTACATATGTCTTTATGATATGATTATTTTAATTCCTTCAAGTATATTCCTAGAGGGGAACAACAGAGTTAAAAGGGACCTCTAAACCTAGTTTTCTGAGAAATGTCCACACTGATCTCCACAATGGTTGCAAAAGTCTACAATCCCACCAACAGTGGAGAAGGGTTCCTTTCTTCCCACAGCCTCGCCAGTGTTTATTGTTGGTTGATTTTGCAATAGCAGCCATTCTTTGTGGAGTGAGATGAAATCTCAGTGTTGTTTTCATCTGCATCTCTCGAATGACCAGTGATGATGAACATTTCTTCATACGCTTCTTAGCTGCTTTGACTTCTGCTTCTGAGATGTGTCTGCTCATTTCAGATGCCCATTTTTGAATTGGATCATTAAATTTGGGGGAAGGGATTTGTTTAAGTTCTTTATATATTCTAGATGGTAGCCCTCTGACTGACAAACAGCTAGTAAAGTTTTTTTTTTTCAATGTTTTTGGTTGTCTTTTAGTGATGCCAGTGGTTTCTTTTGCTATGCAGAAGCTTTTCAGTAGGATGAGATCCCATTTGTTGATTCTGCTAGGTCTTGTCCTACAGAAGTTTTGTTCATAAAGTCTCTGCCTAGGCCAGTGCCTCCAAGAGTTCTACCTAACCTGTTTTGCAGCAGGTTTATTGTTTCTGTTTTAATGTTTAGGTCTCTTATCCAGAGCCGCTTTTGCTGACTGCTTCTGGTTGCCGCCTGAGATTACCTAGAGATTAGGGGGTGAAAAAAATCAAGAATGTCACACAATTTATGCCAAAGAGAAAATTCTTCAATGGGGGAAAGAGGATATTTAGCATGTTAAAGTCTGTAATACTAGGAGATTAATGGGAGGAGAGGAATTGTGAGGGCCTTAATCTTGTGCTTTTGGGGCTAGACACATTTACCAGGTAAATTGAGTGAATGCATTTGTAGCCAAGTGAAGAAATTTCTTTCACTCTCATTTTGGTCTGCTTTTTAAGAGATAAACATGAAAGTAATATTTTCAGTGAAATTAAACTTACACTATGACACTGGGAATAAATCCTATTTTTGTGGAGTTGTTATTGTCAATTACTGAATATCGCTTAAACATTATTCTGCACTTACTGCATTTACATATACTTCAGCTCTCTCTTTTAAAGAAATGATATGTGAATTTTAAATATGTGCTACGTGGATCTTGCTGACTTTTAAGCAAAAGTAAAAGCCTCAGATGTCAAGGACAATAATTCAGATGTACAGTAGAAATGAAAAATGTGGTGAAAAGACCATTGTTTGTCTTGAATCCATGGAACCAAGAGTAATAGTTGAATTTCCTTTGCGGTAAATAAACAGCAAACAAAAATTTACAACTAAAATCATAATACTTGTTTAAGCCTGCTGAATTAAAGATGTTTTTAAGAAAGTACACTGTATCAGCTTTTTAAAGTACACTGTATCAGTTTCAGTAGGAAGGTAAATTCATAATTTGAATAAGACTTGAGGTTCTAGTTACCCAAAATTCTATTTACCTCTGGCTGATCAACGTCTCATCATTTCAGGAACTTCTTTTGCTGGGGAATAGCATTTAATTTTAATATTGGGCAAGTATCTTTGATGGATAGAATTGTGCATTATGTGATTAATTTATCAAATCATTTCAAGATATTGAGTTGGTCTTTATCCTAACAAAAGTGTAACTTTCGCTGGGTGTGGTGGCTTACACCTGTAATCCCAGCACTCGGGAGGCAGAGGCAGGAGCATTGCTGAGTTCCAGGCTTGCCTGGCCTACATAGTGAGCTCAGGGCTAGCCTGAACTACAAAGCAAGACCTTGTCTCAAAAAAAAAAAAAGTGTAACTTTCAAGAAAGCATTTTTTGGGTGTATTCAGTTTGGAGAATGAGATTCAGAACAGAAAGTTTGAATTTGTGGTACCATCTGTGATCACAAAGAAATACCACATCAATTATATATTTTCAAAAACCAAACTAAGATATTCCATCCCCAATTCCTCATCCTGTTTACCTATATTACTTCTTCAATTACTTCAATTTTTGGCAATTTGATCAAATACCTGAAAAAGCCAATTAAGAAGAGAAAAAATTTTGTTCATGATTTCAGAAGTTTCAGCCTGTGGTAGCTGGTGAAAGGCAGAAGCATCATTTGCCAGAGGGAAGTTGCTGAATCCACAGCACCCAGGGGGCAGAGAGCAGAGGAGCAAGGAGGAAGGGTGGGAGTGAGAGAGCCCCGAGGTTACTCCTTCGTGACCCACCTGGACACACTTAAGTCTGCTCTACTGATTTCCTCTCTCTCAAGTCAGTGGCAATAATAATCAAAATTAACTGGCAGTTAACTGGCAGATTCCCCTTCACCAGATGGAAAATATATTGTTCTCTCTCTTTCCGTCTCTCCTTCTCACTTACACACACACACTCAGAACCTATGTTTGAAGATATTCTGTGTATTAACAGAGAAAACCAGGTGTGGTAGTGCAGAGCTATGCTCCAGCACTCAGAAGGATGCATTAGTAAGACTGAAAGTTTGAACTTGCTGGGCAACTTCAAAATAACTTGTTTAAAACTAAACTGAATGAAAAAATGAATGAAAGAGTAAATGAGCCTGGGCATGTAGCACCACGTGAAGTCCCTGGATTTAATCAACAGTACTGAATAAAGAAAAGACAGACAGAAAGAAAGAGACAGAAAGACAGAAAGCAAAGAAACTTAACATTTTATCCTCAATGCGACAAAATACTGACACCCATAATCTAAAGAAGGAAAGGTTTGTTTTGGTTCACAGTTCCTAGAGATTTCAGGCCATGGTCTGTTGGCACCATAGGAAAGGGGCATGGGAGAGGAGGGTTGCTCATGGCATGGCAGGAAGAAAGAAGAGTATTATGCATACAGGAGGGACAGAGTTAGATCCTTCCAGTCACCCAGTGACTCCCTTCTATCAGGTGTTAGCTCCTAACACAACATTTAGTGGACTGAATGATCAAGTCACCACCCCCAACGACCCATTTAGGAGTCATGACATTCTGCAGGGACATCAGGATATAAACCATAACCAAGACAGAAGAAGAAAGGTGGGGGTGGGGTTGGCGTGGAGAAAGGGAAAGGAAGAGTAAAAGAAACTTTCTCAAAGATTTCCAATTTCCTTGGAAATTATTTAGTATGTTTCATCAATTTTAAGAAAAGAGCTTTTCATATTTTACATCTCATTAATAAATGAATCTTAGCATAACTTTTATCCAAGTGGTTCCATTGACATATGTATTTCTAATATAAGCAATTTATTAACCAATAATTCATTCACCAAAGCATTTAATGTATATCTAAGTAATAATAGTACTGTTGGTTATTTTTGAAGACCTCTTCAAAAAAAATCTGGGGAAAAACAACATAGCATAAAATTTGTAGTATTTTAACTGGGGA
Source organism: Thryonomys swinderianus (assembly GCA_004025085.1). Taxonomy (NCBI): domain Eukaryota; kingdom Metazoa; phylum Chordata; class Mammalia; order Rodentia; family Thryonomyidae; genus Thryonomys; species Thryonomys swinderianus. The sequence goes on along the minus strand of PVIC010016672.1, from coordinate 14,131 downwards.
CTTGCAAAAATATTGTCTAGATTTACATGAATCAAGAGTGTATAACCTTCAAACTGTGGAGAGTGTAAATTTTGCTGTAAACTTAAAAATATGTGCAGATTTCAAAAATTAGGAAGAAAAGTTATAAAACAATTCATAATATTCTTATTATATATTAGTAAAACACTTTTCCTGAATTTAATTAAATATATAATTTGTTTGAAGTTAATATAATTTGATTGACACTTTTGTGTGTAGCTATAAGAAAGTCTAAAATCACACATATTGCTTTCATTATATTTTGTTTCATTGTGTTATTTTAGACCATATTAAACATTTTTTGTAACATTATCATAGCTAAATATTTTCAAGGACCAGAGGATAATATTATTTGGAAAGCATAGTTTTCATAATTCTGAGTCAAATAATGGTTTGGAAAATAATAGTAAAATGTTTCTTGTATTTCAATTCTATGAGTTAGTTGTTTTTCACGCTCTAAAAATCTGTGATTTATGCTTATAAATAGCTTTATTGGCATATGTATCTGTTAGTCTTAATATTTTCTATAACCTCTTTTGTGCTATAGTGGTCCCTTCAAGCATGCAAAAATGTATACATGTGTAATTAATTTTAATAATAATGATATATCATTAATGTTTTCATTATTGTTTATAATACTTTTATTATTTAATGTTAGAATTTATGAATATTACTTCTCACAAGAAAAGTGTCACTTTATCATTTCTATAATTAACTATAAAAGTTTTGGTTTATTTACTAAATAATTGAGGGATATCTGTATACTGGTTGTTCATTATTTGGGGAAGATTTTACAATCTATGGGGAGAAAAGCCAAACATGTAATGGTAGGTGTTAAACGGAATAAAATGAAAATGTAAATGTAAGGTAAAGGGAGCTTCTTAGGTTTGTGGAGGGTTAATCATGAATTTAATAAATGGTCTAGCAGTAAGCGATTAGTAATCTGAAAAATTAATTTGAATTTGCTTATCTCAAAGATTGCTAGAAAGTTTCAGTAGAATTAAAACACTACTATAAATATCAGTACACTAAGATCATAGTCAATAAAAGAAAATCTAACTAGAACTTATGAAAATCAAAAGAATTTCTGCATCACTGTCAATCATGGAACAGACAATCTTCAGAATGGGGAAAATCATATATCTCATAATGAGTTAATATCAAAATATATAGAGATACACTACAACTCAATAAGAACAACAACAATCTAACAACCTAATTCAAAACTTGGCAATGGACTTGAATAGATATTTCAAAACCAAGTTTTAAACCTCAAAGAACAGTTAATTTTTTTTTAGTTTATTGGTACATTTTACATATACATTATGGTCATATTCAATTTTAGAATTCTGTACCTGTACATGATGTGACTTGATTCTTTTTATTCCTTTCCCCTGCCCTCCCTACCACCTCCCAAGTTTATAAATGTCACCCCCAACCCCCTATATACATAACATTTATTTGCATTTTTGTTTTACTATCAAATTTTTTTCTCTCCCTCTTTATTTTCCCCTGTCCTTTTTCCTGTTTCCCTTTCAATATTTTCTTCCTGTTTTACAATACAAAAATATATCTGATCATAATGCTTCAGAAAGTCAAAGATCCCCCATCACTGTGCTGCCCAGTGAAAACAGAAAGGCAAGTGAAAGTGAAAGTGAAATTCTTTGCTGTCTGAATTTCACCAAATTGAGTTAGGTTGGTGAAATATAAATTATATCCAGACATTTCTGGAAAGTGATCTGTGAAATGTTTTCAGATCTCTTGGTAGAAAGAAGGTAAAACAAGTTAGAAAATAAGAAATGCATTCTAAGAGTGCAAATTAAAAATGCACCCCCCCAAATCTCAAAAATAAATCTGTCCATTTTTCTCAAGAAATGCTGAGAACTGTTTATTTTGAAAGAAAAAGCCTCATATGTCATAAAACAAGAAGCACACTTAGAAATTGTAGTAAGGAAATCCCCGAGTATATTTGTGGCAGACTCAAGAAAGGTCATCTCAAGGTGTTTCAGTGTGACTTAGTTAACTCAGAAGAGTACTTAAAAAGTACTTTAATAAAATAAATGAACTTCAGAATGTGCCCTATCTGTGAATTGGGTTCACTTAGTAACAATAATATACTCTGATTAGAATAAAACATACAATTACTATAGGTATATAGACTAGTGATTTTTTTTAGGAATAGCCTGCAAGGAGCTCTTTTTATATAACAGATAGCCAAATGATTGTAAGTAGGAAAGACTCATGGAAATAGCAGGATGTTACAAATATTAAAAAGCAGACAAAAGAGCAAAAAACTATAGTTTTTATAGGCCTTTGAAGGCCAATAAAGATATCAGGGGAAAAGGATGGGCCTGAGACTAGATTTTTTTGGGGGGGTTGTGATGGATTTGGAAAGATAATTTCAGTCTCTATATGAAATTAAATGCTGTAATTTAAACAAACAGCTATTACAAATATAAAATTTTGGATATATTAGACAATTTATGCTAAAAGATATTAATGAAGAAAATATTGAATCTGACATCTATGAACTCATATTTTCCCAGTTAGGAAAGTCTATTATATAGAAGTAAGAAAACTAATCTATCTCTATTTAAATATCTAAATAACAAAACTGGTAATAAGAAATCAAATGTATTTGCGAACTCACATTTTGAGATGAATGTTTATGAAATAATTCAAAGACTTCAATAATTATCTTTAGCACTAAGTTCTGGCTCCATTTTCCAGAACAAGTAAACTTTTGAATATTCTCTACCAGGTAAATGCTAAACTGCATTTTGAACTATTTTGATAGGAACAAAGATATATGTTGCATAGAATGGGAGAATGAGCAAATATCCACTGTCCAGGAAGAAAAGAGTGGGAATTGATTATTTTTCCTTTTTTTCTTTTGAAAAGGAAGCTGAAGCAACAGTGGGATTAATTATTTTAACAATTATATTTAGTGGCCTTTTGCTACATTTCAGATATTTTGCTGCTTTCATGATCAGATATGGCCTTGAAATAGTATAAAAAAAGAAATGCCTCTTTCTAATTTGCATCTCATAAAGAATGAATATAACCTAAAGACAAGACTAGAATACTTGATGAATTTATTATTATATCATTGAGGCCATCCTAATAATCAGCAGCTAGTAGATGTCTTCTATTTACTACCTCAGTGAATCATCATAGTAAAGCTACAAGTTAATTGTCCTCATTTATAAATAAGAAACCAGCGCTCTGCAAGTTTAATGAGGTCATTTACCAATACATTACAGCCTTTCAATAAGCTGGAAATGATGGTTTTGCCAAAGCTGCTGAGAATTTAAAATTAAAATCTCTAAATTATTTGGTGTGAAAAACTGTTACTTCTAAACTTTATGGTATTTTCATATTTAATTATTGGTGAACTATATAGGAATGGTATATTTAGGGTGAAAACAGTAATCATTCTGTGTACATAGTGTGTCAGTAGGGAATGAAAACCTCGATCAAGAGAAGTAACAACAGAATGCGATAGTCTTAGAAGCAGTAAATATAAACAAGTTTTATTGAAATTGCCTACATGGTAGGACAGATAATCATTCAGTTGTTGAAGTGTGCTAAAAATAATAGGTTAAGGGATTGTTTTATAAATTGGATAATTAATTTGTTTTTATGCTGTTTAATGTGCAATAGAGAAGAAAACAGTGGTGCTAAAATAACATAATTGCAAGAGTGAAATACTTGAGTAGCAAGATAATATAATGCAGTGAATAGTTTATAACTTAGACTTAAACTGGAAGTAGGATAACTCCAATGCTGACAAAGAAAGATCAACTCCGTGGGGATATAGCTTGTGAAAACGATGACAGATTTCTATGACTGACTAGCTTAATTTTGTTTTCTCACAGAAGCAAATATCAAGGTAGACTGAGATTCCTTAAAATATATCACTTCACCAGAACTAGGAGCTAAATACACCAAGGTACAATAATATTAGCCCAATATTCAAAGGAAAAAGGAGAGTAGGGGTAAGTAAAGAAGGGAAAGAAAATATTTGATGGTCCAAAAAGGAAACAAAGTTTATGCATATGGAGAGTGAAGAGTTGGAGGGAGGGCAGGGGAATGGGAAAAATGAGAAGTCATGTCATATACTGGAACAAGTTCTCAATATTGATTGCGATCATGAAGTATATATAAATTGTACCAATAAAATCAATTTTTTAGGAAGGGCACTGGAGATCTCAGCTTCAAAATTGTAGTCACCATAGTTGTGTATTTCTACAAATGCATTTATTTCAGTTGATGTAGACTTGGCTTCTTGACTACACAAGTGAGGTAACATGTGTTAGTATGAATAGAGATATTAGAGAAAGTGCCAGTGAAGAAGGAGAGCATATAATTAAAATGCTACATTAGGAAACCATGAAAAGGAAGCTGTGTAAGGAAAGAAGAGTAGGCAAAGGGAATGTGCTACAAGTTGTCCAAAATTTGAAGCAATTATAACACCAGAGCAGTAAAAGATAGCTAGAAAGTTAGGCTGGGTTGAAACAAAAAGATGCTTAAAATATTATTCTACAGGCTAGGCAGTTATATTTTGTCAAGGGCTAGAAAATGGCCTAAGAAAGAAGTGATATTTGGTGAACTAAAAAACCCTCAAAAGCCATGAGTTAGGAGAAACAGGCTGTTATTAAGAGATTGGATATATTATCTCTATGTTGGATGTTTTACAGGAGGAGTAGGACATAAGATGTGTAAGGGCATGACAGAGGAGCTGAGAAGGCAGAGAAAATAACACCAACATCTCTGAGTCTTTGGGTACATAATGTATAGAAAAAAAAGAAGAGAATTATCAATTTGAGAAAATGGAGACCCAATTTGTTAAGTGAACAGCTTCGATTCAATCAGAGTAAGAAAAACATAGGACACATTAGGAAGTAAGTGTTGGAGACTATAGATAATACTTTCTCAGTTCCTGAGAATATAGTGTGAGTTTTATGGAGACATGTATTTCCTTCATAAGTAGAAAATAGTGCCTGGCGAGAGGAGAGATTTAAAACATATAATGATATGAAGATGATTTTAGGAACTCTAGGATATTTATGATTTTGACAGTAACTGATATACAGAGCCTGTGAAGCACAAATGGATCCTCTTTGAAGAATTACCTAAGAAGCTGTCTCTGAAGAATTAATTGGTTTTAGCTCTGATTTTCAGTAAGTCGTTAGTAATAAGGCAGGAATGACATTAGACGCTTCAGCACGTGGGTGGATGCAGGAAGCTGAGAAGCCAATAAATGCAGTGAGTGACCAAAATATGGATGGTGGATAGAAATGTAAGAGCCCACGTCACACAAAACCAGAGTGGAAAAGAAGTAGTTCTGATTATATATATATATATATATATATATATATATATATATATATATATATATATAGTGTTGTTGTTGTTGTTGTTGTTGTTGTTGTTGTTGTTTTTGAGACAGGGTCTCGCTTTACAGTTCAGGCTGGCCCTGAGCTCACTATGGTGCCCAGGCAAGCTGCCGTGAACTCAGCAATCCTCCTGTCTCTGCCTCCCGAGTGCTGGGATTACAGGCGTGAGCCACCACGTCCGGCATTGTGATTGTATATTTTGTATCCAGTTACTCTCCTACAGTTCTTTGGCTTAAGTATAAAAATTTTTCCCAACAATGTGCACACACTGGTGTTCCCCCCACCTCCTCTCCTTTTCATCTCTTTGTGGGGGCAGAGTAAACATCTGTGTGGCCCCTTGAAGAGTGGAAAAAAAGACATTCACATAATTCAATTTCTGTTTCTTTTTCTATTGCCTTTTACACTATAGTACCAGTGAATGGCTGGTTTAGATAATTAACATCACTTTCCTTGTCATCTTGATAGTTTTTTTAGCGATTTTTAGACTTTGAATCTGTTCTTAAAATATGTACTGTGAATCTTACATATTACCAAATATACAAATTAAAGCTTTCTAAATTATTAGTTTTTAATTAACTTAATTTTACCTCTTTTGAAAAAGAAGGAAAGATGAGGGCACTTCAGTAGCACAGAATTAAAAGCAATAAAATATTTTATAATAAATACAGTTATGTGCAAAATGTAAAACATATTTCAGTGAATATATTGAATCACTTCATGGATTTCTATCAGCAATTCTTCATGGATTTTGAAATCTGAGTTATCTAACATGAGTCATGTTTAATTTTATGTAAGATGGTCTTAATAAAGGATGTCTAGGGCCGGAGGGTTAGCTCAGTGGTTCCGGTGCCTGCCTCGCAAGCGCAAGGTCCTGAGTTCGATCCCCGGTAACCACATATAATGCTGGGCGTGGAGACACGCCCACCAACAATCAACACCGCATACCACAATGTCGGACGTGGTGGCTCACGTCTGTAATCCCAGCACTCGGGAGGCAGAGACAGGAGGATTGCTGAGTTCGTGGCTGAGTTCGCGGCGGCTTGCCTGGGCACCATAGTGAGCTCAGGGCCAGCCTGAACTACAAAATGAGACCCTGTCTCAAAAAGCAAAAAAAAAAAAAAAAAAAAAAAAAAAAGGATGTCTAGCTGACTGCTGACTGATAACTATTATTTGAGTGTTTCTATGAAAATTTTTCTGAAAGAGATGGATACTGTCATTCTCAGAGCTTTGAATGTTGAGAAGACTTACCTCACTGCCTTTGCTCCATGTCAAACTGCCAGATTTACACAAAACTGTATCACTGGATCACAGTCTGGAACTTTTCATCCTCCTCAATCCTATGAGATAAACCTTTGTAATAAATTTCCTTCTAAATTTGTCTACATATTCTGGTTATTCTATTTTTCTTGAGAACTCTAATTTGTCGAATGATTCAATAAAACTGTAAGCATACTTTAATAAATTTAAATGGATGATTATGATTAATGAGTGACCATCATAAAATTGTGATTAATGATAGGTTATTGTTGCTTTGTTTTAGTTTCAGAATCCAATGTAGCCTATGTATTTTCTGCTTCAGATTTATGCAAATATATGAATTTATACTGACAAGCAAATGCATATGTTAGGTTTTTTTTACATGATTTGTCTTCCATGGCTGTTTTTTAAATAATTTAAAACGACAACTGAAGGTTTAAAAGTAACCTATTAATTTTTAGTTAAAGATGTATAATTTCAATAACATCTAGCTGAGAAAATGGACTTCGGAGTTATAATGATGAAAAAATCAATTATAATAAAAAAGTTACAAGGAATTTTAAGAGTTTATCTACTTATACCAGTTCTCTTTAAATGAAGTGTATGTATGGAATGTGTATTATGGTTAGAGATCTATGTGTATATTTTTACACTAGTGGATATGCACCACTGAGTTTAAAATTTATTTACAACAATTGAAATATATAATCAGAAGTAATATGAATTTTTACACATAAGAAACAATTACATCTTTGAATTGTGTGCTGGCTGACCTGACTGAAATGTTCACTGAGTGGTTAAGCTCCATCTTAAGTTCCTCATTTTACCATAGGAATTTGGAAGATGGTATAGGGGAGAGGGTGAAAGAGAACTTTTTCACCTAAATTCTTGATTTTATTTAATTTTCCTTTAAAATTCAGGTAGATACGGTGGCATACTTTGTAGTTCTGATTACTTGGGAAGTTACAGCTGTTATTTCAGACTGAGAGTTGGAGAGTAATTTGGGAAGTACCCCAAAACCTTACCTGAGGAAAACAAAAACAAAACAAAACAAAATTGTCATTAACTGTGGTAATTTTGTGCTGCAAATTGATTTAAACAAAGAAATCTTTCCAGCAACCATTATACTTATATATACATAAAGATTCTGTTTTTGTTATAAAATAGATTAGCAGCTTCTGAGCCATAAATTGTACACATCAATAAATTCCTAAATATTGAATCACACAAAATAAATGGTTACCATATTGGCACTTCTAGAAAAATAATTATTACTTGGCAATTCATAGGGCTAAATGATTATGTCAACTGTTGTATCATTACCTGGATCCTGTTAGTGCACCAAATGACAAGTGAGAAAATCAAACATTACACTGGTTAAATAAAGTGAAAGGGGTACAGTCACATTTTGCCCAATAAAAAAGTCATGTTTTACCAACAATAAAATATTTTTAAACATGACAGTAAGCTGTGTTTTGTGATATCAACTGTAGAATCAACGATATTTGAGCTTGCTCTGTTTTCCTAGTGTGAGCATTCTCTGCTATGAATTTTCCTCATAGCACTGTTTTCATTGTGACCCATAGATTACTGTAGGTTGTTCTGGCATTATCTTTTAATTGTAGAAACTAATTTCTTCTTTAATTTCATCCATAACTCATTGGTTATTCAGGAGACTTATTCAACTTCCATATGTTTATGAATTTTTTTGCTATTTCTTTTGCTATTGATCTCCATTTTCAAGGCACTATGATCTGACAATATATAGAGGATAACTTCAGTTCCTTTGCATTTATTTAAAGAAATTCTGTGAACTAACAAGTGGTCTATTTTGGAGAATAACCCATGTGCAGCTGAGAAGAATGTGCTAGACACCTATTAAGTCCATTTGTTCAAATGTTTGATTCAGTTATATTTCATTCAGATTTTTTTTTGTCTAGTTGATGTATTTGTGAGAGTGGGCTGTTAAGGTCCCCACTACTATTGTATTAGGGCTTTTTTGACTTTCCATGTCCATTAATATTTTGCTTTTAAAAAATGATTTTATTGATAGATTTTATAAATACATTATAAACACATTTAACACTGTGAACTTGTACCTGTATGTGACACATCTTAATTCTCATTCTTCCCTTTCTCTTGTCCTCTTTACAAGACCCACCCCCTAGATATGTACCTTTGTTTCCTTTTCTTTGCTATTAATTTTTTTCTTTCCCTTCTTTACTTTCTCCTACCCACCCTTTTTCTTTTCCTCTTGCGTATTTTCTTCCTGTTTCACATTACCTATGGATGCCAAAATGTATGATAGGTGATACTTATTCTATATAGTTGGGTACACTAACATTTGGTCTGCATATTTATGATTGTCAGCTATTCCTCTTGGATTGTTCCTTATATGAGAAGATGGTGGGTTTTTTATATCTCTCTTAATTAGTTTTGCTTTGAAGTCAACTTTGAAAATAAGATAGTCATTTGTGCTTTTTGTAGTTTTCTATCACATGAGAAACTGTTCCATCCTTTTATTTTCATTCTATGGATTTCTCTTTTATTAAATGTGTTTCTTGAATCTAGTATATTGTCTTATCCTGCTTTTTGATCCATTCTGCCTATCTATATCTTAGTTGTTGAATTGAGACCATTAACATTGATGGTTATAAATGATGTATAATGACTGGTACTTGTCATGGTATTTTTCTATAGTTGATTCTTCTAGTATCATTTTTCCTCTTTCCATTTAATTTCTTGCCTTGGCTAGTGGTTTCATTCTGTTAGGCTTCATGGAGTTGTGAACCTTACTATTTCTATCTAGAATATTGTTTAGAATTTTTTGTAATGCAGGTTTAGTATTTATGAAGTTTCTCAGGTGTCCTTTGTCTTGAAAAAATCTTATTTCCCTATTCATTTTGAAGGATAGTTTTTCAGGAAACATCAATCTAGGTTGGAGTTTTTTTTTTTTTTTTTTGACTTGAAATACTTCACTCTAACTTTCCTTGATTTGAGAGTTTGTATTGAAAAGTCTGCTGTTATTCTGATGGGTTTCCTTTGTATGTGATCTGGCCCCACCCCAGCTACTTTCAGTATTTCATTTTTCTGTTAAGATTCTGATATTGTGACTATTTTATGCCTAGGTATGGATCACTGTTTTTGATCCCAGTTAGTTGGAGTCCTGTATGTCTCACTTATCTGTATGCGAAATTCTTTTCTCTTGCTTGGGAAGTTTTCTTCCATTATATCTGTGAACAGACTTTTTTTTTTAAAATGTGATTTCCACTTTCATTGACTCAGATCATACTTGCATCATCCAGAAGCTACTGGATTGCTTTCTTGTGGTTCCCTAATATTTTTAAGAAATCTTTCCTCCTGGTCACTAAGTGCAATTCCATCTTCTACGTGTGAAATTTTGTCTTTGGGTTCTCTAGCTCTGTTATGTAAATTTTTAGTGGAGTTAATCACTTGAATTTCCATTTGAATCTGTTTATTGGATTCTATTTGTTTTCTATTCTGGGATTCTATCATGTCCCTGAGGTCCTCTGTTTTATAATCTGTGTCATTCATCTTAATCATCATCTGTGCTATTATTTGAGAGATTATTTCTGATTTCACTTTTTCCAGATTCTCTTTTATTGCCAGTTCAGGCATTCAGGTGGTTGCATTTCAGGGTGATCCATTTTATTAGTCTTTAATTTTCCCTTTGGAGGTTGGGAATTCTGAGTTCAGGTCGTGTGTGTGTGTGTGTGTGTGTGTGTGTGTGTGTTTTCCCTCTCATTTTGAGGTTTTTTTTTTGCTATTGCTACTGTTTGGGTTTAATTTCTGGATTAATGTCTGTAAATTGCTTGTTGCAAATAACTTTCTTGCTAATATTTAGAACCCTAAAGAAACAGTTTCTTTCTGGGTGATATTCCTGATATCAGTGACTCTTAGCTTGCTGCATAAGTCCCAACACAACCCCAGTACTTACTGCACTGATGCAGATTTCACATCTGAGTCTCATAGGATGGTCTTGTGAGAAGTTAGCCTGTGAGTGCTGTTAAGGTGGGGCAGAGCTTTTCATTATAGGCCTTACCCAATTCCAGTCCCAAAGCCACATCTTATGTTACTATTTAGATGGAGATTCCAGGCCTCCATTAACCTATTACTAAGAGTGCAAAATGCTTAAGAAAGAAGAAAGAGGGTGCCAATTCTTATATAGATGGAGGACAACTCTCATATATTCAGAGAACTATTTATTTCATATACCTGGCACAATTTTGACAAATAAAACACTGCAAAAAAATCACTTCCTAAAAATAAAAACACAAAGCAAGGTATACAGGTATCATGAGATAAATTAAAAGGATTATTTTTAATTAAATTGTCAGTAATTAAGACTATAAGTGCTAAGTTTTCAGAACAGAACAAATTTTTGTTTTGCCAAGTATATTGTCGACTGGTCTCCAGCAGACCACTGAACTAAGTGTGAAAGAAAAAAGTGCTTTAGAGACCTGAATGGAGCGCAGTTTCAGAATTGCCCAATGAATCATTGAAAAAGTTCCAGCAACCCAGGAGGAGGATTGCAAGTAATTAATTAACCAATTAGTTAATCTATTAACATAGGCAAACATGTTTTAATTGGAGACAAATTGAATTTTGAAGGACATATGAAGTTTCATAGAGCAATTGATATAATTTAATCAAAATATTGAAGCTACAGAATTAAAATGTATTATAGAAATTATCTTAAGGAAACTAATAAAATTATTGAAAATGTAATTATATACTTCTTAATTAAAATAATTTCCATGAAGTAGCTTTTGACCTATTATATATTTTATTTCATTTATTCATATAAAATTACTGAGCTAATTTGTTCCTAGGAAACAGGCTTAATATAAAAGTATACACTTAAGAAATATGAAATATACCTAATATCTCCATAAAGGACACTATCTCTAATATCTAAAAAATTATTAGCCCATAATTGAAGTTCATAGGTTAAGATTATTTTGAAGTTCAGGAAATGTAAAAACAGTTTTTATTATATTAATGCTATTACAGGTGATCAAGTTACTAGATACATCCTGAACTTCTTTGTCTATATCAAATACTTCTTTCTCCTAATCTACCCCATTTGTTAAGAAAAAAGAAACTACAACAACCATGTACATATATTTTTAAATAGGCATCAATCACTTTGGGTGGGGAAACAAACTGTCCTGAGCCCATTAGTTCTTTAGCACTGCCATCTTATCACTATTTAATCAATATTATGTAAGTGACTATACATATAATCATACTGGTTGATCATAGTTATGTCCCAACTCATTATTTCCCATAGGATCAATATTGCCTAAATGAGGATACTTGTAATCTTACTTGTTAAACATAGTTTTGTCCCACTTTGAAACCACCTCACTCTGTAGCTTTGTTCAATAAAATACTTTGGAAAGCACAGTGGGCAGGCAACTTACTGGTCTCATTTCTATCTTAGACAGAAAGTATCTTTCTATCAATAACAGTTTCCTACTGTTAACCTTGAAGAATTTGTCTCAAAAGTACATGTTTTTCATTTTATCTGCCTACACTGTTGAGCATCCTTTAAAAACATTCATACAGAAATTGGTACATTAGAATTATACTGCCTCTTATGTTTATTTATAGGAATGAGATAATCCCATTGTACTCTAGCTTAATAATACACAATGTAAAAGACTTACAAAATCTAAGAAGCCAATGGTGTTATTAAATACCTATAGATGTGGGTGCATCATCACTTCATTAAATAATTAAATCACTCACTCATCTCATTTCACAATCTACTCTCTATTATGTACTGTTAGTTGCTGCCTGTGTTTTTCTATATTCTTAAATAGTCCCCTAGCAGGTATACATTTCAAAGAGCTGCCATAAAAAATAAGGCCTCTAAGGGAGTTGTTCTAAAATGGTAGCAGCCTGAGGAAGTTACTCCAAAATGGCAACAACCTATGGAGGTTGTTCCAAAGTGGCCGTGGCCTAGGGGGATTGTTCTAAAATGGCAGCAAAAGCAAGTTCCTTCAAAAAGGCAGCAGCCTAAGGAAGTTGTTTGAAAACAAAGCTGAGAGAAGTTGTTTCAAAACAGAAACTTTGGGAAGTTTTTTCAAATGCCTGGGGAAGTTTTCCCAAAATGGTGGCAGAATAGGAAGTTGTTCCTAATGGCAGGGCCTAAAATATTTCTTCTAAACTGGCAGCAACCTAGAGAAGTTATTCCAAAGTAGAAGCCTGGGGTAGTTTTTGTAAGATGGCAGGAACCTAAAAAGGGTTTTCCAAAATGGCAGGGGCCTAAAGAAGTTGTTCCAAAATGGCACCAGCCTTGGGAAGTTGTTCCAAAATTATGGCCCACAAAATGGAGGGCTTGTCAAGTTGATCCAAATGGTGGCCTAGGGAAGTTTTTCCAAAACTGTGGCAAACTAAGGAAGTTATTTGAAAATGGTGGCAACTTATAGGAGGTGTTCCAAAATTGCTCTCTAGAGATGTTTTCCCAAAATGGTAGCCTATGTAAATGTGCTCCAAAATGGAGGCCTTGGGAACTTTTTCCAAAGTGGTGGCATAGAGAAGTTTATTCAAAATGGAAGTGACCCAAGGAAGCTGTTTTAAAATGCGAGTGGTCTAAAGATATCATTCAAAATGGCAGCATCAGGCTGGGGATTTAATTCAGTGGTTCTGGATTCTGCCTGGCAAATGCAAGGTCCCAAGTTCAATTTCTGGCACCACATACCAGGGTATGGTAACTCATGCCTGTAACCCTAGCACTTGGGAGGCAGATGCAGGAGGATTGCCAAGAGTTTGAGGCTAGCTAGTCTACATAGGGAGTTCAGGTCCTTGTGAACTGCAAAATGATACCCTATCTCAAAAACCTAAAGAAACACGGCACAGCAGGCCCGGAGCTGCTGGGTCCGGTCCGCCCGCCGCTCATTCCTCAGTCCGCTGGAAACACGGCATGGCGGGCCCGGAGCTGCTGGGTCCGGTCCGTCCGCCACTCGTTCCCCAGTCCGCTGGAAACACGGCATGGCGGGCCCGGGCACAAGAAACCTAGAATAGCAAAAGCAATTCTAAGCAACCACGACATGGCAGGGGGTATTACAATTCCCAATTTAAAACTCTACTATAAAGCTGCCGTGATAAAAACTGCATGGTACTCGCAAAGTAACAGACCCAAGGACCAGTAGAATAGATTAGAAGACCCAGAAACAACTCCAGACACACTAAGCCACCTTATCTTTGACAAAGGAGCCAAACATCCCCCATGGAAGAAAGACAGCCTCTTTAACAAATGTTGCTGGAAAAACTGGGCTTTAGCCTGCCAAAAGCTAAAGCTAGACCTATCTCTTTCACCATGCACAAAACTAAACTCACAGTGGATACGAGACTTAAACATTAAAACAGAAACAATAAGCCTGCTGGTAAACAGGCTTGGTAAAACTCTTGGAGACATTGGCTTAGGC